>JAVANC010000003.1:39126390-39169778 GCA_033319125.1 Parnassius glacialis | reverse complement strand
TAGTTGACGATTTTCGAGTATGCAGGTAATCGACGCACACTAAGATAGCAATCGACGCACACTACGGTAGTATCGAAACGATGCAGCGCCCGAAACAAACTGACGCAGGTCCACCCTCGGCAAGCGCTCGCGCCATAATGATCGCAGATGGCCGGCACAGTGAAATATATAGTACTTTTATTTAATTAATTAAAAATATAATAGTAACGTTTTAAAAAGTAAAAATAATAGCATAGTGTAAGCAGTCATTATTTTGATTTAATGTTACACTTGAATCACTGAATTTATAACCTTTAACTTTTTTTTGTCGAAAGGCCGTATCAAAATCTATTCCGAAAGCTGAAATAGGACATTTAACTTCAATAAGACCGTTGCTGTATAAACCATTAGGTGAAAGCCCTCAAATAACAATGATCTAAGTCAATGAATAGACCACATTTTTTGAAGAGACGTAATCTAAATTATAACTATATAAAATAGTTTAAACCGATCGATCAAAAATTGCGGTCCGTAGTTGACGATTTTCGAGAATGCAGGTAATCGACGCACACTAAGATAGCAATCGACGCACACTACGGTAGTATCGAAACGATGCAGCGCCCGAAACAAACTGACGCAGGTCCACCCTCGGCAAGCGCTCGCGCCTTAATGATCGCAGATGGCCGGCACAGTGAAATATATAGTACTTTTATTTAATTAATTAAAATATAATAGTAACGTTTTAAAAAGTAAAAATAATAGCATAGTGTAAGCAAAATGTTGATGATTATTTTGGTATAAATTTTACTTCTAAATGATGTAGAACTTCGGAAATATAGGGGCTTTTATCGAAGCTTTTTTGGTCGTTTTTTGAATTATGTCGATTTTTTTTCCTAGCGTGAAAAGCATATAACGAAAAATGTATTCCATTATTATTAAAGTGTAGGATATTTGGGAGATAAAATATTTTTTTTGATGGTCGATATTCAATAGAATCTACAAATTAGAGCTCCCAAATCATGTCTTCGAGAGTTTTTGCCTAAACATGCTTTGGGAGAATGATTATTACTGATTAAATAAATAAGGTTATCTAAAATCTATTCCGAGCTTATATGAGGAGAGAAAACGAACTATTTTTACCAAGTAATTGTTATTTCAAGCAATGAACGATAAACATAAAATTTCAACGAGGAAAACCTTGTAATTTCGCGATTTTTTGTAATACGCCCCCTTAACAGTTTTTCATCGTTCATAATAATCTTCGTTCAACAATATTTGATTATTGACGTTCTATACGTCCATCCATCCATTACAACTTATAAAAGTCCACTGCTGAACATAGTTCTTCCCAATAGATTGCATTTGTGTTGTTTTAAAGAAGGTGCTGCTGTCCATAACTTATTTCAATTTCCCTCTGCCGCCTTTTACGCCATCCTCGGGATGATATGGGGTAGTTGATATTCTTCTCTACACGGTACAGATTGAAGTTCTATAGTTTTTAAGTTTACTGCTAAGTATTTCATGCCTTCTTAAAATGTTTAGTATAGTGAATTTTCGAATTGCCATTTTTTTAACTAAACTGTATATGTGCTAGAGTAAACGCTACAGAAGAACTCACAAGGTCTACAGAGGAATGGGTGGACTTGACCTTGGCAGAATTATGCTTTCAAAAAATATTAGCATGAAAAAGCACCTTAGAAGCCGATGGATGTAGATCAGCTCATGACCGTAATTTATGAAATTTATTGGGGAGGCTACTTTCAGCCAGTGGACTTGTCATGGTTTGATAGTTTTCCACGACATGTTAAGTTATATTTAGCAGAAAAGGTAAGTAGTTAACTGGAATTAATAATTCCCTAGAAGTAAAAATAAAAATTATGTTTTCAAATTGTGTTTATTACCCCCTCGTTTTTAGTAAGGTAAGCACAGCTCTTTTAATACTTGCACAATGATTGAATCTATTACTAGCAATAAGTTAACAACTCGTCTACCGTACACGGCTTATCGCAGCACTCGGCGACTATCTGCCGCTTAGTCCTGCTGACGCTTTTTGCTTGCTGTGGTGAGATCCATCGCCATCCTGGAACTTCACTAGTATATCTGTAGATCTGATCTCTTGACCTCCATAGAGTTATCACAAAGGACTGCCAACGTCGACGCCAGTCTCCTACCACAGTAGGTTTGCGAATATTCGCATTTGCTACCAAAAAATCTGCAGCAGACATACGAAACACAAGAAAACAACTCCTCTTTGAAACTTCATGTTTCCGTCTTGTCATAACTTGATACAGTGATTAATGGACTATGCTTTGCTCTTATATAGGTAAGCTTTCCTATTAATATTAAGTTATGCATATCGTGTGGGAATAATGAATAATGTATTAAATTTTGCAGGTTTGTGTGGGTTATACGACCAAAATCAGGCAAAGAACGACCGAATGGTAGTAGTCAAGTAAATAAAACATACAGCCTACATACTTTCTACCGATAAACATTGTTTTAGGGCAAGGAAGCGTCTGTCTAAGGACCTAAGTGCGTGTTTGAACATTTCATGTTTTTTTTTTAAATTCACGGCTTCATTGAAGAAGTCATTTGATTACTCTCTTTTTGTTGTCCATGTACTAATAAAATAATAACTAAGCGCTCGTCGTATATTTCGAAATACGTGAGCAGCGTAGGTTGCGATTCTCGCAAGCACCAATGAAATTGATAAATGCAAATTCGGTACTGGTTATACCAAGTCGGCGGTGAAGGAAAACTATCGCGAGAAATGCCACTAAACACGGTCTGACATACGGTCACATGGACACATGCCTGAGAGTGGGACATAGTTTTATGTACTCGAAACATTAAGAATCTCAAAAGGAACTCAGTCTCATCATCTTCTGTTGGTAAGCGGTGATGCAGCCGAAGTTGATAAAGCGCAATGACTCAGCTTAACAAAAAACTCATGGTCTTGAAAACACTCACATTATTCGTAGATGTAACATTAATTTTTTTATAGGATAAGGTGACAAACGAGCACATAGTCCACCCTGATGGTAAGTTGTTGCTGCAGCCCATAGACATCTACATCTATTCTCTATTCCAAATCAAGATGTAGATTCGTTGTCACCCGTGAGGACTAAGATGGAATGCCTCATTTCCAGTAAAAAGGGCCTCCGGTCACCTGCACTCACCAAGCGAAACGTAGAGATTAACCTATACTTCACGCTGGTTTTCTGTGAGGTCGTGGTACCACCCCGGTTCGAGCCGGCCAATCCGTGCGACGGCAAAAGCTGCCGCGTGGCTCTACCACTGTTTAAAAAATAAACGAAATGGATAATATAACTATGTATAAATACCTAGTCAGGTCATAAATTCTGTCACTTGTTTAATATAAAATAGTTGAAACAAAGGTTTATTCATTTTGTAACCATTTATATACCAAAATGAATTCAACAAAACATAGATTCTTATGACACTAAAGTTTATTCAAAATGATCTCCGTGATTTTGAATACAGGCCTTCAATCAGCGCGGCCAGTCGTCAATCGCAGCACGAACGAGGTCCATGTCAATATCGGCGGCTGCCTTAATCAAGGATGTCTTAAGTGACTCCAAATTGGGATGAGGCTTTGATCACGCCTTTTCCTCCAAGTGTTGCCATATCTTGTAATCTAAAGGATTCAAATTTGGACTGGAGGAGGGCCAGTCTTCGTGCCGGATGAAGTCGATTTCACGCGCCGCCAGCCAGTCTTGTGTGCTCTTCGCTCTATTAGCTGGCGGCCGAATCTTGTTGGAATACCCAGTGCCTGTTATTGAACATGGTATGAGAAACAGGTTCCACAAGGTTCCTCAGGACTGTATTTTGATACACAACTACATTCGTTTTTACACAGTTCTCACAAAAATGTACCTCTGTTAACCCCCAATAAGAAACTCACAACCATACCATGAGCGAGGATAGAAAATGACCTCGTTGGACTCGCGGAATATAAGTGCTCGCTTTTTCACTACTGTGTGCGTATACCTTATCATTTTGTTTGTTGTAGCTCTCTTCTACGGTAAAAATTTCTTCATCCGAAAAAAGAATTTCCTGATATTTTTTTCCCGCGTACCGCTTCAACAAACTTCAACAAAGCGTGGCATCTCTTCAGTCTCAGGTCCATTAGACGAGCATTCAAACGATGTCTTGTTTTTCTTCGATATGCTCGAACCCCTAAGTCTTCATTTAACACCCTTTTCGCCGTGGTTATGCTTAACCCCATCTGAAGGGCCAAAAGTTTCTGCTTACGTTTGAGATTTCTTTGAATTTGCGCCTTCACAGCTTTTATCACTGCTGGAGTCCTAACAGACCGAGGGCGACCACTTCTTGACCTGTCATCTACACTAGAGTCTTTATTGTATCGTTTGATGGTACGATAAACAAATCTTTTGGTTATATTCAAATTTTTCAGTATGTCAAAATTTGAATTGGCGCGTAACCGCAACGTTGCAACGCAATAACTGCAACACGGTCTTCTTTAAGCGTCCATTCCATATTTAAAAATGAGTAAAATTCTAAAAAGTATACAGTTTTATTTTCATGAACGATTCGAAATTCGAATTGAATAAACTTTTTTGTGGCAAGCATTCTAAAAGAAAAGTTTTTACTGTGTGACTATACTTATGACTTGACTAAGTAAATTGTGAAAGAAAAGTGATTCAAATAAATAATATATCTTAAAAGCATCAAATAATACTTCTAAGTATTTGATTACAACTCGAAAGGAAACCCTTGTAATGCCAAAGTAATTTAGAAAATCATCTAACCGAGAATACTTATTAAAATAATTTAATCATAAAGTTTGTAATCAGAAGTGCTGTTTATAAGGGTGCAGAAATAAGAAATTTTATAAATAATTTTATTTTGATGTGATATATCCATTGGCGTGCCTTGAAAGTGAAAACTGACTCGTATGTCGTCACGGAAAACGGTGTGGCGGGTGGAAGGAAAAGGGGAGATCTCCCGCCGGGCTAGGTGTTCTGCCCGGGGAGCGGCCAACGCTCCTATTGGTAGTTCGGAGCTCTTCTATATATGCTGCTTTTATTTCGGATCTTTGTAAGCGCGATTAAGGCTTCAATGTGTTTCGCTTGTGGCGCGACGACAGCGCCGCCACAACGGCATCGCTTATACCGTCATGGTCCCTCTACGCCACCGTTCTCGACTTCCTTGTGTGTGCGTGCATGTAAATATTTACTTTGTTGCTTCTCTGTGTGAGTTGTGCACTGCGTGCTCCTTTCGATTCAACTATACATGACGCATTCACCGCTTCTATTTGTTACGGCCAAAAGCCGAAATTCAATTACACCTGGTTCTAGCAGGCTAGAACTAAGTGTAACCGCAATTAGTGTTGAGGCTAATAGACAAAGTGCGAATACACCTAGATGTATTCGGCTAATACAACGTATTTTTACAAATTTAACAGTACACCTAAATTTAACCAACTACTCCGGGCCGCACCTACTTCTAGCCGGATAGAACTAGGTGTAACCGCACTTTGGCTTTTAGCCGTAACATAAACACTTTGTATTTCTTTTTAATAGTATTGTTCGAAATTAAAAGAATTTGTTAAGCGCTTTAAAGGTTTCAAATCGGTGATAATTGTACGATTACAATTAGATTATTAAAAAATATTATTAAATTTTAGTATCGCAATTTTATATTTTGTTTTTAATTTATTTTACTCCATATGCCTTTATTGTGTGGCTCGACGTATGCACCGCCAAAAAATTCATTGTTCCAAAAATTCACCAGAAAGCCTAATTGTTTATCCGTACAGCACTTAAAACTGGGTTTCTTAAATACACTACGATGATGCACCATTCAGGCTGCTTCCTCAGAAAATGTTAAAAGGTCCCATCCGCGTCCCATGACAAGATTTTTTTTTATAGGATAAGGGTGACAAACGAGCACACAGTCCACTTGATGGGAAGTGGTTGCTGCGGCCCATAGACATCTACATCTATCCTCGTTTGCGAATCAAAATGCAGATGCGTTGTCACCCGTGAGGACTAAGATGGAATGCCTCATTTCCAGTAAAAAGGGCCTCCGGTCACCTGCACTCACCAAGCGAAATGCAGAGGTAAACCTCTACTTCACGCTGGTATTCTGTGAGGTCGTGGTACCACACCGGTTCGAGATGGCCGATCCGTGCGACGGCAAAAGCTGCCGCGTGGCTCTACCACTGTTAAAAAGTGAGATCGCCGTGTTAGATTCCCGGAAAACTATCCTCCATAGGATGACCTCTGGGAGGAGGGGGGGAGTGAATGTAGGCTACTTTCCTACATTATACATACATAAGCACATACACAGATACACACATACTCATATTCACCCTATACAGCACTTACATCTACACGACACAATACACTCCTAACACATTGTAGGTAGCAACAGTTGCGCAGAATGCACGTAGTATATGAAGGCGCCGCCCGGAATACCGTTAGCCCAGCTGGCGAGAGGATTGCTTGCGTCCACACAGCGTGCTCAGTGCATAGTGCTCACCAGTTGATCTACCGATATGACGCAAAACGCATGATACTCGTTCCCGCTAATCATTTGTCCTCGCCTTTAGACTTGATCTCGCTGTGTTTTATACGTAATTGTGCTTTTCTGAAGTATGATCCTTACTTCTTTTTTTGTAGCCGTGTTCTATTGTAAGCTCTGTTATCGTGGCTTGTGTTTCTTCTGCTTGTTTGTGCCATATTAAAGATTTTAACTGTAAGCATTGTGGACTTGTATACCTTAACCATTTCGTCATCATTATTACAGCCCTTCAAAAGTCCACTGCTGAACATAGGCCTCCCCCAAGGAATGCCACAAAGCACGGTCCTGAGCCACCTGCATCCACCGACTTCCTGCATGTCTTACCGGATCGCCACTCCATCTAGTGGGGGGTCGCCCTACACTTCGCCTACCGGTACGAGGCTGCCACTAGAGAACCTTTCTTCCCCATCGGTTGTCGGTTCTTCAAGCTATATGGCCGGCCCACTGCTACTTCAGCTTACTAATCCGTTGGGCTAGTCGGTTTCTCTCGTTCTACAGTGGATATCCTCATTTCTAAGTTTATCACGCAGAGACACCCCGAGCATAGCCCTCTTTATAGCTCGCTGAACGACCTTGAGTTTCCTTATGCGGCCAGCAGTAAAGGACCACGTCTCAGATCCGTAAGTCATCACTGGCAACACGCACTGGTTGTACAATTTCGTTTTCAGGTTTTGAGGTATGTTTAACGAGAAGATGAGTCGTAGTTTCCCGAACGCTGCCCAGCCGAGTTGAATCCGTCGATTGACCTCTTGGTCGAAGTTGGACTTACCTAGTGGGACTTCTTGTCCCATGTAAATTATACTCGTCAACAACTTCGAGCTTAGTGCTCCCAGTGGAATTTTTTCTACAGATATAATTGGACCACCCTAGATGTGTTTTTAATAAAAAAAGGATCAACGCTTAATTTGGTTCTTCACTTATTAAATTCACTTATAACATACATCTCCCACAGGCAATGCCACAAAGTACAGTCCAGAGCTACCTGCATCCATCGACAATGCTGCCACTCAAGAATCTTTCTTCCCCACCGGTTGCCGGTTTTTCGAACAATATGTATTTCCGGTTAATTTGGTTACGTTAAATATACTCAACTTTACTATTATTTACAAAGAATAAAATCTAGACGTCAAATCAGTTCACATTTGGAGCGAGAATAGAGAAAAAATCATACTGTCACAGAGTATCAGTGTAACATAGCATGTTGATGCTGACGTGTGTCGTATGGTGGGAGTAGAAAATCGGAGACCATTATTTATACTGTAAACTACCATGGAAATATTAGTCCTCAGAGGTGACAACGCATCTGCATTTCAATTTATCTTAGAAATATAAATTAGGTTAGAAAAATGTCTTTGAGACTCAGCATCCACTTATCATCAGGTGGACTGTGTGCTCGTTTGTCACCCTTTTTATATAAAAATAAACAAAAAAGAGTCGAATCCTTTTTTCCAATCTTTTCATCTTACTTTCATTAGTCCTGAGAAGTCACAATGTATCGGGAATTTTAATTTTTAATAGAGAATAAATTTATATATCAATGGATCACAGCATTCTCTTAACATCAGGTGCTCGCCACCCGTATTCTATAAAAAAAAAAAAACTGATATTTGGCCCAAACCTAGATTCAAACCGGTGATCATGATCCAGTATAAACGCTTATTAACAGCCACGCTTACAAAACAGTAGACCAAATACATCCCACACTATGCATACAGATATGAGGCTTCCACTATAGAATCTTTTTTCCTTTCGATTCAGAATAAAGAAATTAAAAAATAATTGCGATTGCATAGTACATAATAATACTTTTAAAAATTGTCTTTCTTTCTTTTCAATAAACTGCATACAAAACTGTAAACTGTGTAGAAAACTGTAAAGGAGAAAATAATAAAGTGAAAATATTTTTTAAAACACTGGAGTTCAAAAGAAATGTTTGAGCAGGACAAATATTGAGACTGCTTCGCCCGCATCTTGAGGAGACTACTTGTTTACTTTTGTTTTTATTTTTTCGCAGCAATTCCTCGGGGATAAATTAACTTCTTAATTTAAAAATAGATTTTTTGGTATATAACTTAAATATGAAAGTTGGTGAGGTAGCCCATGGACATATATCTTAATATATCATCGATTAAGTATCAACATTCTAAAGGTGACAAACGAGCACACCTGATAGTAAGTGAATTCTATGGCTTTGACACCAATCCCCAATTAAGAATCAAAATGCAGATTCGCTGTTAGCCTTGAGGACTAAGATGGTAGACTTCGTTTTCAGTAGAAAGGGGTTTCCGTTTCTCTAAACTCACCATACAAAATATACCTAGCATTTTTAAACTTTTTTTTATAGGATAGGGGTGACAAACGAGCACACAGTCCACCTGATGGTAAGTGGTTGCTGCGGCCCATAGACATCTACATCTATCCTCTATTACTAATCAAAGTCTAGAAGCGTTGTCACCCGTGAAGACTAAGATGGAATGCCTCATTTCCAGTAAAAAGGGCCTCCGGCCACCTGCACTCACCAAGCGAAACGCAGAGGTAAACCTCTATTTCACGCTGGTATTCTGTGAGGTCGTGGTACCACCCCGGTTCGAGCCGGCCCATCCGTGCGACAGCAAAAGCTGCCGTGTGGCTCTACCACTGTTAAAACTGCAGTTTCGCTAGTATTCAGTGAGAGCGTGGTCCTTCCCCGGTCAAACCGGCTCATTCATGCTTAAACAATTTAGCTGCAGCATGGCTCTCTACGTATATAATACTGAGGTTTGTCACTTATTGCCATTTAAAAGGTTCAATGCCCAAGAATCACCATACAAATCATAATGCCGCTAATAATAAATGATAATCGAGTTATATGCTCGATTATTATTTATTATTTAAAAGCTTGATCTTTCCCTAGTCAAGTGTACCAAATGCCCACTACTGAACAAAGGCCTCCCTTATAGATTGCATATCGGATTGCTCTCCTATCGGACTATCACATTGAGGGAATAGAGAGTAATGCGTGTGCACAACTAGCCATCTATGTAATGTGCTTATCCTGCAAAGATGGCTACTTTTCTTTGAGACTGGCCGCCGTGACCGAAATGTGGTTTGGAGAATTTTCTGAGGGTGGCCAATATTCACCAGTGGACTTTTGTTTAAATGCTATTTAATATTGTTAGTAATTATATATATATTATTAATTTATATATATGTAGGAATGTGTAATTGAGTATAGTACAGAGACTAATTTTGTAGTTAGGAATAATAATTAATTCGTTTACACAAACTAATTATCCAACGAGTCGAGGATAAACTAGTAACGGAATACGACAAGCGCACCGTTCCACGTCAGAGCCAAGACTGCCTTAACGGTGGCCGCTCCGTCCGTTTTATACAAGCAGGACCGCACCGCAGGTGCAATGCCGCAGGTGTGCGGTACACGTGTCTTTTACAAGAATTCTGTCTAGCTAGACCGACGCCGCCGCACCTGCAACGGTGCACGTGCCGTCACGGCCATGCTGACATGCGTGCGTCCTCGCACGCGCTCCATCACAATCTTACTTATCTGTAGAAAGGAAAACATTGTTCGATCATGCTGATAAAACAGTGTCTGGTCCGGTCTATATTGACCCTTCAGATTTGGGCGACAATCAGTTTTGTTCCGGCAGTAAGCCCTACAAAACTTTTAATCATCTTTATGCTAGATCGGAATGATTAGTCTGTAGCTGTTTCTATTTTCTCTCTAATTTTTTTTCAAGTACTGTTTTTGCTAGTACGGAATCACTGTTCCCTATAGCCATATCATTGGACCGGCAGAAAGCCCTGCAATTATATTACTCTTTTTTTTTTCAAGTACTATTTGCTAGTCCGGAATCACTATTCCCCGTTGCTATATCATTGGACCGGCAAACGCCCTACAATGATAGTAAGAACCACTTTTTTTCTTACTCTCTTTTTTTCAATTCAGTATAGAAAAGTAACAGACCAACCATACCGCAAACGTGTCCCTATCACAATCACACAAAAGTGTATCGTGAGGGACGTAGTGACATGATAACACCTAAGTATGTAAACCAACAGCAACACGGCACATCCCAGTGTAGAACAAACCAGCCTCTCAGCGACACCATCTTCCTTTCGTGCACTAGAAAAATTAATCCGCTAGAGTGTTGCAACGTCTCTAGTATTTTCTAGATCCACAGACACGGCTACCTCCGACTGTCGCACGTCCTCGTGCGGTTGACAGTGAACAACATACAGTATATCAGTTATCACCACCTGCTAACAGATATTAACTCTTGTTAAATAGTACAACGGTCGACCATCCCAGACTTCATTTAAGTCATGGACGCGCCAGTATGGCTACCTCCAGGCAGACGCACTTCAGCTTTCCGTTCTGCTGCGTTCGTGCCACATTCGCGCCTGTAAGCCGTCGCGCCGTACTAGCGCTAGCGAATCGTCGTACTGCTTTGCAAAATTAAAACAAATCGAGATAAATGTATTGCAAACCATGGAATTCCGAGCTTCCAAAATTCATCACATATTCTCTTATGAAACGGCAACTGTATGACATTTGAAAACATTGCAAATAACTCAAAATTAAAAATTTCGTACAGCCGACCTCAATATAAGCCACTTCAATATAGGTTATCCAAGAATAACTCAACAACCATTGGTCTGACCTTGATCAAATTCATATGGGACCACACGAGAACTATCAGCTTTCATATAAAGAAATCATCATCGAAATCGGTTCGACCACTACAAAGCTAAAAGTTACGAGGTAGGTTCCTTTTTGGAAGTCGGCAGAAAACGAAAACTATGTGTAGAGACAGATACCACAACATATTTCAAAAAGAAGGAGGCAACTGCGCAAAATCGACGAAAGTCGACCTCAGACGTCGATTTACAGCGCCAAAGCACCATTTGTTCAACGGCCGCTTGAATTGCCTTGCCGTAAGATCAGCCGATAAGTTACCGTCTGTAGCGGTGTAGGCTCAATCTTACCAGCGCTCGGCCGTACCTGACCATGTTCGATTAGCCGTCACAACATCTTCCTCATTGGTCATTGTTGTAGAGACTTCTACAAATCCCTCGACATCAAACCCCAATCTTGTCGACGACACAATATTCGGAGCAAACTGCAACACTTATCAACACATTAGAACACAAAAATGTCACTTATTGTTTTCAATTCATAACGTGTTAAAGTTAATCCTTTATTTTAGTACATCTATTAAACGTTTTGAACTTCAAAATATAGCAAATGATAATCATGTTTCGCGTGAACTATCAAATTACAACATAACTTGAATAAGTTAATTAGAAAGCCTCCAACTTCTTTCGACATTTGTTAACATATTTAGGTACATCAAGAAATAATGAAAATACTTGCGGGGTACTTTTAATACAAATCGAACAAATTAAAAAAAAATTGGCTTAAATAATTTCACTTTATCTTTTCTCTACACTTTAATGATATGAAAATATCGTAAGTAGCATAGCAAATTTCATTATGGTATTTAACATAAAAACAGATTCATCAATGCGGAATGCATTACAGTCTTCCACAAATGTAATAATCCTCACACTATACGGAGATTAAATGTGGGCGCAAAAATGGGGACTTTATCCTACTTCTGATGTCGGAATGTGTAATTGAGTATAGTACAGAGACTAATTTTGTAGTTAGGAATAATAATTAATTCGTTTACACAAACTAATTATCCAACGAGTCGAGGATAAACTAGTAACGGAATACGACAAGCGCACCGTTCCACGTCAGAGCCAAGACTGCCTTAACGGTGGCCGCTCCGTCCGTTTTATACAAGCAGGACCGCACCGCAGGTGCAATGCCGCAGGTGTGCGGTACACGTGTCTTTTACAAGAATTCTGTCTAGCTAGACCGACGCCGCCGCACCTGCAACGGTGCACGTGCCGTCATATATATATATATAACGAAGCACCAGTTTGCAACATCACCAAAAACAGCGCAATGGCGAAGATTTTAGAGATATGCAAATTAATCGTTCAGGATGAATGTACAATGTCTCATAAGAGGTCACTGGAGGCACTTGCATGTGCAAACAGTGCTAGAGCCACGCGGCAGCTTTCGCTGTCGCACGGATGGGCCGGCTCGAACCGGGGTGGTACCACGACCTCACAGAATACCAGCGTGAAGTAGAGGTTTACCGTCTGCGTTTCGCTTGGTGAGTGCAGGTGGCTGGAGGCCCTTTTTACTGGAAATGAGGCATTCCATCTTAATCCTCACGGGTGACAACGCATCTGCATTCTGATTCGCAAACGAGGATAGATGTAGATGTCTATGGGTCGCAGCAACCACTTACCACCAGGTGGACTGTGTGCTCGTTTGTCACCCTTATCTTATAAAAAAAAAACTTGGCAGTACGTTAAGAGATCTTCGTGAAAACCAAAACATTTTTTGTAGAGCCATGATTTTGTTGTCAGGTAATTTTCATCAGTCTCTTCCAATTATCCCCCGATCAACTGTTGCTGATGAACTAAAGGACTCTAATTAACAATTGACATGCGAGTGGTTTGCAACAAATTTAAACTGCGATTATGTTTTCGAATCAGTAATTAGATATTGGAAATGGTAAGGTCGCAGTTAATATTTCCAATATCTAATCTCTTATCTCTAATATCTAAATCTTCGACCGGATTAATTCCACTACCCACGGATTTTTGTCACTTCGTCGACATAAAGGAGAAACTTATTCAGCGCGTTTTTGTGGGAATAGAACAACAGTATAAACCATATTTGGCTGTGTGAACGAGCAATATTGGCGGCCAAAAACAAAGATGTCGATAATATTAATGCGACCATATAAATTTTTTTTTTCAGTAGAGTTGTTTTCTTACAAATCAGTAGACACAGTTAGAAACCAGGATGACGTAGTCAACTATGCCACAGAGCTTTTAAATTCTTTGGATTTTCCTGTACTACTACTTCATAATTTACAATTAAAAGTAGGATCAGTTGTGATTATGCTGCGTAACATTAATGTACCTCGACTATTTAATGGAACGAGACTGGCTGTGAAAAAGCTAATAAATAACGTTATTGAGGCCAAGATCATCAAGGGAAAATACAAAGAAGAGAATTTTTTTATAGGATAAGGGTGAAAAACGAGCAAACAGTCCACCTGATGGTAAGTGGTTGCTGCGGCCCATAGACATCTACATCAATCCTCTGTTACAGATCAAAATGCAGATGCGTTTTCACCCGTGAGGACTAGGATGGATTGCCTCATTTCCCGTAAAAAGGGCCTCCGGCCACCTGCACTCACCAAGCGAAACGCAGAGGTAAACCTTTACTTCACGCTGGTATTCTGTGAGGTCGTGGTACCACCCCGGTTGCGACAGCAAAAGCTGCCGCCTGGCTCTACCACTGTTAAAATGGCTGGATGCTGCGTATACCGTTGATTCCAACGGATTTTCCATTCGATTTTAAGCGTCTACAATTTCCTGTGCGTCTGGCTTTTGCGATTACCATAAATAAATCGCAAGACCAGTCGTTGAAAACTTGCGAAATCAACCTGGAGTTTCCCTGTGAGGTGGTAGCAGAGGTCTTGTCTGCTGAGTTTTATTTGCAAGTCGTGGTGAAATTCTTTCATTTTTCAAAAAAATATCTCAGACATTGCAGTGCAGAAAATGATTGCTTCAATGAATCCATATTATGCCACTTTTAAGTGGATAATGAAATAAATTGAAATTATCACAAGGGTTTCTTTTGCTGGTAGGTAGTGTCACTCACACTCACAATTTACAATAAAATTTTAAATAAATCCAATATCTAATGATTTTGAAATTATACGTCAAAATTTTTCACTGTCAAAAGCTACGTATATTTATATTATTTTATTTTGTTACGTGGAGGCCAATTTTGACTTACAAATATCAACAAAAAGTTCACAAAACATATAAGAGAGTTGTTATAATAATAATTTTTTGATTTCAGACATAATACTTATTAATAAAGGAAAATATTTCTGCTGCGCCGTTGACAACTGTCAAAGCGTAACGACTACATACAATTTTTATCAATTGGGAATAAATCCAGGGAAGTAATGTGATAATATTTAATTTATAGAGTAAAGTACTTTTATTTAGGCCATTAATGATTGTTTAAGGGAAAGAAGCGGGGTACAGCACATTTCAAGTTAATATGAATATGTAATATAAAGACTTTTGAGTGTTGTAGAGATCTGTTTAGATTTTTTAATGAATATCTCTGCTCCACTACATTCACAGCCGGATATCCTACAGTATCAAAATTGTGCTGACGATAGGCTGATTAAAGATAAAGGGGATTAAATATTTATATTAAACGATGCCATAGTAAAATTATTTCGGCTTCACAGCCTGCCGTAGAAATTTATAGCTCTACTAGCAATTCCTCTAATGACACAAATTTTTCCCTTTTTTTTGGAGCAATTTTACAATTATTATCGTAATGTACCAGTGGTTAAAAGAATTCCTAGAGGTGCGAGGATGCAGCTTGCTAAATCATTGTCATACACTATTCAAGATTGTTTCACTAATAGTGAAAATAGTTGGCAAAAATTATTTATTTCGCGTATTCTCATTTTCATTTTGATAAATCAATAACTAAGTCAATTACGTCTCAACTAAAAGAGACAACTTTTCATAATTTAGATTAACCAATTAATACTCATTTATCTCGACTACGTCCTAACTTTGATTTGAAAAAAAGTAGTTGAGTCGAAAGTAATGGATCTCGACTTAAAAAATGCATCCCGTATTTTATTCTCAGACGACATCCTGGCTCCTCGTAATGTCGAAACTCTTGAAACCCTTCGTCAAAAGCATCCTTCGGTCAAACCTTCTCAGGGTTTACCGCTGCCTCCCAAGACTTCTAGGCAACCTTTATAAATTTCGCAAGAAGATTCTTTAGAAGCAATTATGTCATTTTCGGATGGCTCTGCTGGCGGCATTGACGGAATTACGCCTCAACATCTTAAAGATTTTGTAAGCACTTCTGCCGGTGACGCCGGCGAAGTACTTCTTAAAGACATTACAATATATGTAAATTTATGCTTTCTGGGTAATGTAAAATCCAAATTCAAATTTCATTCCATTCTTATATGGGGCAAGATTATGTGCCTTCAATAATTTAAAATTAAAAATGTTGTACAGCCGACTTCAATATGAGTTATTTAAGAATAATTTAAAAACTATTGGTCTGGCCTTAATAAAATGTATACGGGACCACACGAGAACTTTTAGCTTTCATATAAAAATAATTATCGAAATCGGTTCACACATTACAAAGTTATGAGGTAACAACATAAAAAAACATACACTCGAATTGAGTACCGTCTCCTTTTTGGAAGTCGGCAGAAAATAAGGATAACGGTATCCGTCCTATGGCCGTTGGTTCCACGTTTCGACGCCTTACTTCAAAATTAGCTTGCAGGCACATAATCTCTAACCTTAAGACCAAATTTCAGCCTACTCAACTAGGCTTTGGCACTAGAGGTAGCTGTGAGGCGGCGGTTCATTCAGTGCGTAAATTTTTAATAAACTCTGGTGCAGATGTTCTTGTGACCTAAGGAATGCTTTTAACTATATCGATAGGGTAACCTGTCGTGAAGCGACAATTAAAAGAGAAAGAACCTAACCTAAGAACATCAAAACAACAAAATAGACCAAGAAAATAATATATTATAATTTTTTAAAAGGTATTTACAATCTTATAAAAAAAAATGAAATATGAAGGTGATGGATGAAATGAGATTACAATTAGGTTTAAAAAAAATAAAGGTTGGAGAATAGGACAATATAGTTTTATAGTGGAGCCTGGAGCCTCGCTGCTTTTGTAGAAGTAGGCACACGCAGAGCTTGAAGTTTCTCAGCGGCGACGGCACACAGCGCCTGGACTGGGCACACGCAGCGTCCGGAGCCGGCGCACGTAGCGCCTGGGGTAGGTGCGCTCAGTTCTTGGAGAAGTAGTCGCCGCGCCCAGAGGTAGCGCGGGCAGTAGGGACGCAGCGCCTGGAGCCAGCAGTCGAAGCGCGCCTGAAGGTAGCGCGGGCAGTAGGCTGCACTCAGCGCCTGGATCAAGCAGTCGTAGCGCGCGGAGTAGTGTGGCCCCGTACTTGAATTAGAATTCACCGACGACTTCACGTGTAGATGGAGGCTTGCAGGATCCCGGGGCAAAGCGGCCCCGGGATAAGGCCTTTAGTAGATGTTTCTCGTTTGAGAACCGAAGCGAGACTGTCCTGTATTCTCCAATTGTTTGGCTTTTATACCTTTTTAGAGAGAACGAGAAATTATTTAAATTAAAACGAAATTTATTGTAAATGACCTACAGCCAAAAAGTATTTATGTAGAAAGAACATCATACCAGAGACGAATTTAAATAAAAGTTACCATAACAACCACAAAAACAATGGTTGTCAAATTGAGGAGTTTTTAGTTTTAGGACTGTTTTTAAGAAACTATTACATTTAAGTAAGAAACGAGATAAAAATCACATAGGAAAAACTAATGCACGACAACGTACACTAAGCCTGAAATTGTAGAGTTACAGAGAATTCAATAAAAGACCAAAAAAAGGTAAGACTTCGTTGACAGCTAGTTTAAAAGTACTAAATAGTGTGAAAATACGCAGTAAAGTGATATGTTATTGTGTAAAAACGTTACAGGATCCTATATAAATAAAGGTGATGAAAATATAAATGCAGAGAATCAAAAACAGAATGAAAAAAATTGTATAAAGTGATGCAAAACATGAATGCAGAATATCAAAGCAGAATGGAGAATTAGTGTACAATGAAATGTAAGTTGCATAACACTACATTTTCCCCCCGACCCTGAAAAATTTTTGACTTAGCAAAAATTTTGACATGTACATTCTAAAATAAACCATAAAAACACAGCTTTGCAGAAACAGACATCAACAGGCAAAATCAGATATACTATCTCTTACATTCATCATCTGCATTCAGGTAAGGGTGGAGTTCACATTCAATGACTACCACTCTAAAAGTGTGTTTTCAAAACGACATTAAGGCTTATTTAAGGAGTAGTCAACCGCTCCTGTGTGGAAAAAAAAATAGTCGAAGAAACACCACTCTTAGAAGTGTATTTTCGAAAGGACATTCAGGCTTATTTAAGGAGTTGTCAACCGCTCCTAAGTGAAGATAAAAAAATTCGAAGAGACACCACTTTAGAAGTGTGTTTTCGAAAGGACATTCAGGCTTATTTAAGGAGTTGTCAACCGCTCCTAAGTGAAGATAAAAAAATTCGAAGAGACACCACTCTAGAAGTGTGTTTTCGAAAGGACTCCTAAGTGAAGATAAAAAATTAAGGGAGTAGTGAGCCGTTCCCAAGTGAAGATAAAGATAAAGAACTTACTCTTAAGCAAGCATTAGTCGCTATGAAGTTGAAGAACCCTGGAACACCAAACAAACAAACAAATTAAAAGAAATTAAAATAATAAGGTGAAAATGATGGTGATATTTATACATATATACAAATATCAAGTTATATTTATACATATATACAAATTAACAGTTTATAGATGTTTAGAAAAGTATTTAACAGTTAAAAAATGTTTAGAAAATTTATGATTCGTTTCGCTTCAGCTTTCATAAACAATTTTATATAAAGTGTAAAGTGCAAAGTTAAGTTTAAGAAATAAAGATTTTATTAAAAATTGTACCTCTTTAAGTTATCTAGAATAAAATTATTAGAGTGATGAATGTAACTTAGAGTGATGAATCTAAATGAAGTGTTATATGTAGGCCTAAATATAATCCAGATAAGTTGAAAAACTAGAAGAAGTTTTGTTTTAGAATTTTGAAGGTATGAAAAGGTTGTGTAAATGAATGATGAATAATGAGTTAAGAACGAAAGGGAAAGCAATTAAATCAAAAGAGAATAGACAAGGCGCAGTAAAGGTGAAGAATTAAGAGAGAAAGAGGACTTTTACGTTGGGCGCCAAACTGTCGTGAAGCGACAATTAAAAGAGAAAGAACCTAACCTAAGAACAGCAAAACAACAAAATAGACCAAGAAAATAATATATTATAATTTTTTAAAAGGTATTTACAATCTTATAAAAAAAATGAAATATGAAGGTGATGGATGAAATGAGATTACAATTAGGTTTAAAAAAAATAAAGGTTGGAGAATAGGACAATATAGTTTTATAGTGGAGCCTGGAGCCTCGCTGCTTTTGTAGAAGTAGGCACACGCAGAGCTTGAGGTTTCTCAGCGGCGACGGCACACAGCGCCTGGACTGGGCACACGCAGCGTCCGGAGCCGGCGCACGTAGCGCCTGGGGTAGGTGCGCTCAGTTCTTGGAGAAGTAGTCGCCGCGCCCAGAGGTAGCGCGGGCAGTAGGGACGCAGCGCCTGGAGCCAGCAGTCGAAGCGCGCCTGAAGGTAGCGCGGGCAGTAGGCTGCACTCAGCGCCTGGATCAAGCAGTCGTAGCGCGCGGAGTAGTGTGGCCTCGCACTTGAATTAGAATTCACCGACGACTTCACGTGTAGATGGAGGCTTGCAGGATCCCGGGGCAAAGCGGCCCCGGGATAAGGCCTTTAGTAGATGTTTCTCGTTTGAGAACCGAAGCGAGACTGTCCTGTATTCTCCAATTGTTTGGCTTTTATACCTTTTTAGAGAGAACGAGAAATTATTTAAATTAAAACGAAATTAAGAAGAATTAGTGTACAATGAAATGTAAGTTGCATAACACTACAAACCTTGCTAAAAGAAGTGGCTAACAATAACCCCGAAATTTGTCATTACGTTTGGCAATTTTATAGTCAAAATACTAACTTGTTTTACGAAAACCATGTTATCGACTCTGCTGTCGGTGTTCAGTAGGGTGACCCACTGGGTCCAGCACTTTTAAGTTTGGGAATTCAACCCATTATTTCAAATTTGAAATCCAAGCTGAATGTCTGGAACGTAGACGACGGTACACTGGGAGGTAGAGCAGATGACGTCCTCAGGGATCTTACTCATATTTTTCGAAATTTTATAAATATTGGTCTTGAACCAAATAGCAATAAATGTGAAATATTGTTTCCAATAATTTTTCTACTTCTCATAGAGACACTTTAATTTAAAATTTTAATCATATTTGTCCAGGAATAAAAACTGTCAGTACGGAATCACTATACCTGCTAGGTGCCCCGTTGTTTTCGATAGTAATAAACCTGTTTTAAAAACAAAATTTGATCAGTTTTTAAATCACGTTGATAAATTATTGTATAAATTAAACCCCCATATAGCTCTTACTATATTAAAATATTGTCTTCTTGTACCTAGATTTACATACTTACTCCGCTCGAGTTCAGTCTGGAAATGTTCGGATATTTTACAAGATATTGATAATAATATTAAAATAGCTATACAATAAATTCTAAATTTAACATTAAATACAACAGCCTGGACACAAGCTACTTTACTTATAAAATTTTTGCTCTTGTTGCATTGCCTGCTTTCTTTGCTTCCGTGCATAGCATCAGTGACTTATGTAACATAATTTTAAATAACAAAGTAAACCTATGCTATGCTACGAAGGCAGGGCAGACATGGTAAACGCTCTGTCCTGGTGAAAATGTTCCACTGGAAGGTAAACAACAAAAACAGTGGGATATTCCGTTAGTACAGGGCGTGCAGAAGGATTTGTGTCATAATTTCTATAGTGACCAAGATAAGGCACGTCTTCTAGCTGTTTTGACTAAGGAATCTAGTCACTGGTTACACGCTTTACCATCAAGTAATCTCGGCACATTACTTGATAGGGAAAGCTTTCGCATTACCGTAGCAATCCGACTAGGAGCGGCGATTTGTGAACCCCATCAGTGCCCCTGTGGTAGCAGCGTCGACAAGTTTGGGCTCCACGTACTTTCATGTAAGAAATGTGCTGGTAAGTTTTCACGACACAGTTCTTTGAACGATGTCATCCGAAGAGCTCTTGCCTCTATAAATGTTCCCTCGATATAAGAGCCTTGTGGAATATTTAGAAACGATGGCAAGAGAGCCGATGGTATGACATTAGTCTCTTGGGAGAGAGGTAAGGCCCTAGTACTTGCGTAGACACTCTGGCGGCCTCTCATCTCAGGGGTACCTCGTTTAGAGCCGGGGCGGCATCAGAGGCAGCTGAACTGAGTAAGTGGCGCAAATATGAGTCTCTGAGAGATGACCACATATTTGTGCCATTTGCTGTAGAGACTATCGGTCCGTGGAGTCCACGTGACGTGAAGTTCCTAAAGGAACTCCATCTGCGGCTGGTCGTTGCTGCTGGTGATAAGAGGGCTGGTTCTTTCCTCGCTCAAAGGCTAAGTATAGCCATTCAGCGGGGAAACGCAGCCAGCGTTCTTGGCACGATTCCGCGGGGAGTAGGAATATATGATAATTAAGTTTCTAGTTTTAGTTTTTTTTGTATTATCATAGTTTTTAATATTGTAGATAAATACTATAATTTAAACTGTAAAGAAATAGAACGATATAAAATATGCGTTGATTTTTTACGCCTACCCTCATGAAAAAAATGTTTGTGTAAAGTGTAGTGCAAGTACTAAGTAAAATATGATTATAAATTTTACGACTATTAGGGGCCAGAATAAAATACGAGTAAAAGTGATATGATGTAATCTTAATTGTTTTATTTGCTAATGACATTTTTTTTAGTATTATGCTTTATTATTCGTTAAATATATTTGCGCGCTACTATGATGTCTTGTACATGGCAGCACTAGATACACTAGCGCCCTCTAGTGTCGAGTTCCAGAACTAGGAGAGTCAAGATCCTTCCAGAAATTTCGGGATCGATATGTACTCGAACATTCTAGATGTCGCTACAGTAGAAGGTTCTGGAATCTATCTGAGGCCCTATATAAGGCCGGTATAGACCACGATCAAGGCAGTATTGAATTGACGATACAAGAGAATACTTCGAAGAGAAATACCGGCGAACTTAAGTGATCAGTAGTGCAATTGTGTTTTATTATTAGTGTGGTTTTAGATTGTAATTAGTGTTGTGTAATTAAAGTGTCAATTTTGGTAGTTGCGATATTGAATTCCAGGAGCTCAAGAACAAAGTACCCTGATGCAGGCAAGGAATTTACAGTTGACACAGACGCAAGTGATATAGGACTTGGCGGTTTGTTGTCTCAACGGAATGGTGACCAAGAGTTTGTGATATCGTACTTCAGAAAGTTGTTGTCAAAGCCGGAAAGGAACTATTGTGTCACAAGATGGGAATTGCTTGCTGTGGTAAAGTCCTTGCAGCATTTTAACAAATATCTTCTGGGGTGAAAATTCCACTTACGAACTGACCATGCTGCACTGAAATAGCTATTGCAGTTCAAAAATCTGGAAAGACAAGTTGCGACATGTATTGAATTACTGCAGGAATACGACTTTGTGATCGAACATCGCTGCGGGAATCTCATGGCAATGCAGATGCATTGTCAAGAAAACCTTTTCCTGAATATTGCAAGCATTGTACTAGGCAAGAGGGTAAGGAAGTGGTATCTGTGAGGATACTCAGGACAGACCAGCTCAGCAATGAGTGGAAGGACAGCCTACAACATGCACAGCAGGAAGATTCGGACATTAAGCTGATTCTGGAATAGATGAAGGCCAGTGCTCCTAAGCACAAGTGGAGCGACGTTTCAGCAATAAGTTCGACCACGAAAAATTATTGGGCCCAATGGGACAGCTTGCTGATTCAGAATGGAGCCCTGTGCCGTAAATGGGAAAATGGTCGGGGAGACAGGTGTCATTTGCAAATGGTTGTCCCTAAGGCTAAAGTACCGGATGTTCTACAGCTGTTTGACGAAGGTTCACTAGTGTGGTTACACAATCCAGTTCGCAGCAAAGGGAAATCTCCTAAGCTTCAAGCTAAATGGGATGGACCGTACCGGATTGTGACTAGGATCCATGACGTAACCTACCGGATACAGAAAGTTGCCAGAGGTACTCCTAAGATCGTCCATGTTGATCGACTTGCGCGTTATTATGGGGCCAATAATGCTCGGAACGTGCATGTCTTAGGAGGGGGCTGTGTTGCGCGCCACTATTAATGTCTATTATAATACATAGTACATGGCAACACTTATTACACTAGCGCCCTTTAGTGTCAAGTAGCAGAACTAGGAGAGTCAAGATCCTTCTAGAAATTTCGGGACCGATATGTACTCGAACATTCTAGATGTCGCTGCAGTAGAAGGTTCTGGAAACTATTTGAGGCTCTATATAAGACCGGTATAGACCACGACCAAGGCAGTATTGAATTGGCGATACAAGAGAATACTTCGAAGCGAAATACCGGCGAACTTAAGTAATCAGTAGTACAATTGTGTTTTATTATTAGTGTGGTTTTAGATTGTAATTAATGTTGTGTAATTAAAGTGTCAATTTTGGTAATTTAATCGGCAGTTTTAATTGTCTTGAACCCCAAGCTCGTAACAATATGTTAAAAATAAATTAGCTATTAAATTAATGTATGCTATTAGGGGGTGGTCCTTCCGTGATCGAAACGACCCATTGATACAACCGTAACAAAGCTGTAGTATAGCTCTACCACGTATAACATAATAAAATATAGCCCTCGTATAAGGAATTTCTCCCTTAGAGTAGAAGCGGTCACCGTAATAGTGGGTGGCACAACAGCGCGTGCCCCACCGCCGCCGCCGGCCCCCGCGCCCGGGTCTCCTGTTCCCGGCTCTTCACATGTACCAATGCGCTCTCAAGCCTAAATAAATAGTAAGCGATGGAATTTTAGTTAAGCTTATTTTAACCAATTGTATCGCTTGTTTACTATGATAGACTGGAATGAAATGTTCACCTCGGATAACTTAGACGAATTATTAAATTTATTTTACAATAAAATTTACGAATGCTTTGGTAAATGTGTCCCTCTAAAATAGAGTAGTTTGACAATAAGCATATACGTATTTCCGGTTTGATATACTGCAGACATTACTAGGTTCATAAAACTAAAGCATAAATTTCACAAGCGATTCAATTTGAGCAATTTGCTCTCACAGAACACGAGCGTAAGATAGCAGCTTAAGGCTGCTGTCTTTAGTATTACCTTAACGTAACCCTTTTTACTGGAAACGAGGCGTTCCATCTTAGTACCCAGGGGTTGCAACACATCTGTATTTTGATTCTTAATAGATGATTAATGTTTCTGGGCCACATATGTGGTGAGCCACAGTATCCAATTAGGGTGGACTGTGCACGCTTATACTATAAATGTAATTGTAGTAAAATTTAGCCTTTCTTTTTAAGTTTCCGCAAAACTGAACGTCATTCCTTACGTTGACGCTGAAGATTTCAATACTCACTGAGGCCTGCAGGCCTATTACGTATCGTTCGTATTATGTACCAGTGATAATCAAGCCCTAGCTAACTAGCGACCACAAGGCGCTGTCGCTAGATAGCTTAGTTATCGCTGATACATAATAGGAGTCTGCGATTTATCAGCAATTATTGTTCTAAATTCGCTATCGCTAGCCTTCTGCAAGATACGTAATACGCCTATTGAAAAGAAGTTTCTTTTTGGAGTTTCTGTTTTAAGGCGATGGCTACTAAGCTATTTCCAATTTGTTTTGTGTTGTTTACTGTGTAAGATAATTTACGATTGTAAAATGTTATTAAAAAAGAAAGTCCAACGGGACTCTTACTGTTTATTTCCAGAATGAAGTTATTTTCCAAGCCGTTGGTAACCGGTTAAACATAAGAGTGATAAGTATTATTTATATTCTATACTTTTAAAAAAAGGTTTCTGTTCCTGTTTAGCGACAAATGCGCGATATATGTCTTTTAAGTATTAAAATTGACTAGACTTAGTATTTCTTTAACCAAGACATTATTCAACAATCACTCGACTTCAGATAAAGTCTGTTCTGATACTTGACGTCTTGTTTTCAAGAAATAGTGGCAATGTCAGTGTAAAAAGTGAAACCAGTAATGTCATCTTCATCATCAAAAGAGTTTTGTCACCTTTTTTGAAGACCTAAACCACTGCACTTTTGGTCCACACCTCTTGACGTCCGGGAATGTATCGGATGAGGCTTGCCGTTGGATCGTTACTCACACTTGCATGTTATCCAAACGATATGAGCAGCTGTCCGTAAAACTTCTCAATCTCACCCCAAAATACAGTCGATATTCAACTTTTCTTTCATTCAACAGTTCTTGGAAATCTCTGGCAAAGAGTTAAGAGACTTGGTTTCGCTCAATCGCTTCTTCAAAATGAGCTGTATTGAAGTAATTTAAGTCGCGCCTCATACAATTGGGTATCTGTCTGTTCAGTTGCCTGTTTGCTGTCATATATATTGAAGACTGCAGCTCTATTTTTCGTCTAACAGCCACGATATTATTATTGTGATCAGAGATTTCTTTACTTTGTTCATTTATTAGTTTGCTTGTCATTGTTAATATAATAGAACAGAGTAGATCCAATCAATTTTCTTAATTACTTCTAATGTCAAATATGGTTAGTCATTCTAGTTGCAGGATTCCGTGATATGAACAAAGTGATTATTTAAGGCACTATTTACAATACCCAGTTAATATGAAAAATGACAATTTAAATCGAACAACATAATTAAAACTGATTAAAATTTCCTACTCCTACTCATACTGCGCATTTTTCAAACTCCATAATGTAAACTTAATGCTTGAGAAAGAAATGCTCCTTAAATCATTTTTATTTATTTATTTATTTATTTATTCTTTATTGCATTCCTTAAAACAAAAGGATACAAAGGGCGGACTTAATGCCTTGAGGCATTCTCTACCAGTCAACCCATGGAGTGGTGAGAATTTGACGTAGGTGCGGCAATATAGAATAAAATAACACTAAACAAAATTATAATTAACTACATAATACATACATTTTACTAATAAATAAACTATACACATATGATGGATACATACATACACATATACATCTACATACATATACACATACACATACACACATATATATATATATATATATATATATATATATATATATATATATATATATATATATACATGGAGATATAAATACATGCATATACATAAAAATATACATATTTAAATACACTTAATATATATAATTAGTACATACAAATACCTATGAATATATGCGTGTGTTTAGCAATACACATTAAATGGATGATTCATGTAAAATGCGTTGTCTTCAATAGATGATTACGGATCAATTTTTTAAAAGCGTACTTATTGGGTGCTTTTCTAATGTCATCGGGCAAGGAGTTCCAAAGGCGTGTAGCCTGAACTGTGAAGGAGTTACCATAGAACTCGGTGAAGTGAACAGGAATACAGATTTTGTTGTTAGAAGAAGATCGTAGGACCCTATCATGAGATGAGGAGAGATAGTGAAATTTACTCTTAAGATAAGAAGGCGAAGATGGGTCATTTAAAATGGAAAAAAGAACAAGCAGTATTCTGGAATTACGCCTCTGGCGGATTGTAAGCCAATTTAGCTTAGATCTATATTGCGAAATATGGTCATACTTACGAAGCCCGAAAATAAATCTTATACAGTTATTAAGAAGGCGTTCCAGCTTGTTCAGAAGATCTTGGGACAGATCTGAGTAACACACATCTGCATAATCAATTATGGGTAATATGAGTGATTGGACAAGCATGATCTTAGATTTTGTGGGAAGAAAATGTTTTAGACGATACAGAGAACATAAAGTGGCAATGACTTTACGACTCACTTCTGAAACCTGGGTTCTCCAGTTCAACGTGCTATCGATATATAGGCCAAGATTTTTAACAGAATTACTGAACGGAATTATAATACTATCATAATAAATAGGAGGTAAATCTGCCAGATTAATCTTAGCCAGCATTCTTGAGCTACCCACCAGTATAGCTTGGCACTTCAAAGGATTGACCAAAACTCCATAACGAGTAGACCAATCTTTGATAGCTGATAAGTTGTCGTTAAGCTTTATGATCCCATTATGAATATCCCCAATTTCAGCTTGCACATATAACTGAAGGTCATCGGCATACAAATGATACGAGCAGTCGAGGATGGAGGTGATAAAGTTTATAAAAATTGAAAAAATTATAGGAGAGAGAATACCGCCTTGCGGCACACCAGCATCCACATCAGCCCAAGCTGAGGACATTTGTCCAACACAGACTGATTGCTGTCGACCGCGAAGATAAGATGCAAACCATTCCAAAGCAGCAGGACCAAAATTCAGATGAGACAGTATGGAAAGGAGAATTTCGTGATCAACTGTGTTGAAAGCATTTGAGAAATCAACTAGTACCAGTACTGTTATCTTTTTTTCTTCCATACCTTGTCTTATATTATCAGTAACATTAATTAAAGCAGTAGTGGTACTATGACCAGGGCGGAACCCAGACTGAAATATACTCAGTAGGTTATGTTTCGAAAGAAAAGTAGAGATTTGCTTGTAAACACAGGATTCTAAAATTTTGGAAAGAAAGGGTAGAATGGATATTGGGCGAAAATGATTGGGAAGAGTGGGAGTAGGGACTTTTGGGAGAGGCTTTATAAAAGCCCTCTTCTTTTCATAGTATCCAATTTCTAGTTATGTTGTTCTAATATGTTTCTCTCGTAATTCCTATAAGAATAAATGGTCTCATTCTAGATTAAGATAGCATATGTGTAATCAAGAACATACGATTGAAAAAGCCGGTCCGGGCAATTCTTTTTACTACGACTTTTCTGTATTGTTTCTAGTCACGGATACGATTAAACGTGACCCAACAAGGGTTGGACAAGAAGAGGGATGCGGAGAAATACGCTCGCCATCAGCTTCATTGTTTGTACGTCGATTGATGAGGCTCAATTTGTTTGAGTGGCTTCCATGTGTTGTTCTTACTTTGTCGTGTTATCGGTTTATATTGTTTTATTTACTGGAATTAATTTCATGGCGTAAAATTGTTTTTCCTTGATTACATTATATCGAAATGTTTACATTTTTTTATTTTTATTACGTTACACACTAAAACTCTTATTTTATAGAATACAATAGAATAGAATGATGTTTTATTCAATATTGATTGTTACATAATACTTATTGAAAGTATTTTTTTATTTACCACTGGTTCGAAAAATACCTCTGTTCTGGGAATAACCAGCAAGAAACCCTGCGGGACTTTTTTTTAAACATATTTCACATAACAGTAATTTTGTTTATACAATTTTTAAATGAACTTTCATAGAACCAGCATGGTGATAATCACCTTATTCCGAGGTGTTATTTTCACTCATGTATTCCTTGATATTATAATAACCCTTTTTGTACAGTTTTTCTTAAATAAAACTTTTAAACTTTTTTATTGACAAACTTTGAACATGTTCTGGGATGTTGTTATATAATTTAAAATTAAAAAATTTGTACAGCCGACTACAATATAAGCGACTTCAATATAGGTTATTTAAGAATAACTCAATAACCATTGGTCTGACCTTCATCAAATTCATATGGAACCACACGAGAACTATTAGATTTCATATAAAAAAAGAATCATCCAAATCGATTCGCCGCGTACAAAGTTATGAGGTAACACACATAAAAAAATAAACATTCACTCGGATTGAGTACCGTCTCCTTTTTGGAAGTCGGCAGAAAAGCGTATAACATTGCCCCATAAATGAATTACTGATTACGTGTCTAGTAACTGGCATTAGAAGCTTATATTTTTTCCTAGTATTTAAGGCATGAACATCCTTTTTCTTATTAAAGCTGTTTATTAGTTAATTCGGTTATAAATTGAGAAAATCGGTTCTCTTAAATCACCATACGAAAGACAGCATCCTTAAGCTGCTACATTATGCTTGTGTTCTGTGAGAGCATTGTCGAGCAGATCCATTCGTGCTACAACCATGATGTCTGTAGCGTGGCTCTAACACAAAATGCTGAAAAATATAATACATAATTTAAAATTAAAAATTTTGTACAGCCGACTTCAATATAAGCGACTTCAATATAGGTTATTTAAGAATAACTCAATAACCTTTGGTCTGACACTGATCAAATTTATATGGGACCACACGAGAACTATTAGATTTCATATAAAAAAAGAATCATCCAAATCGATTCGCCCAGTACAAAGTTATGAGGTAACACACATAAAAAAATAAACATTCACTCGAATTGAGTACCGTCTCCTTTTTGGAAGTCGGCAGAAAAGCGTATAACATTGCCCCATAAATGAATTACTGATTACGTGTCTAGTAACTGGCATTAGAAGCTTATATTTTTTCCTAGTATTTAAGGCATGAACATCCTTTTTCTTATTAAAGCTGTTTATTAGTTAATTCGGTTATAAATTGAGAAAATCGGTTCTCTTAAATCACCATACGAAAGACAGCATCCTTAAGCTGCTACATTATGCTTGTGTTCTGTGAGAGCATTGTCGAGCAGATCCATTCGTGCTACAACCATGATGTCTGTAGCGTGGCTCTAACACAAAATGCTGAAAAATATAATACATAATTTAAAATTAAAAATTTTGTACAGCCGACTTCAATATAAGCGACTTCAATATAGGTTATTTAAGAATAACTCAATAACCTTTGGTCTGACACTGATCAAATTTATATGGGACCACACGAGAACTATCAGCTTTCATATAAAAAAAGAATCATCGAAATTGGTTCGCCCAGTACAAAGTTATGTGGTAACACACATAAAAAAAAACTAAAAAAAACATACACTCGAATTGAGTACCGTCTCCTTTTTGGAAGTCGGCAGATAAACAAATCTGCTTAGTTTGAAAACTTTATTAAACAAAAATTGTATAGAAAGTGTTATTATTATATTAAGGGATTTGTGGATGATAATACCATTTGGAAGGAAGTCACTTTGTGTTGATATTATTCTGTATTGTTGTGGTAAGAGAATAAAGTATTGTGAACTGTTTTTTATTCGAAAAATAATGTCCCGCTGAATTTTTTGCTGGTTCTTCCCACGTCAGTAGTACTTTTCGAACCAGTGGTAAGCTTAAGAGTGACTTTCCATAAGTATTATTTATAATCTATATTGAATAAAATATTTTCATTTCTATTACTTTACAAGATGCATGTTGAGGTTAACATGGAATACTGTTCTTAAAAAATATCTACAGATTTTGTTTTCTATCAACCCAGATCTCTCGTCAGTAAACAAAAATTGAGATAAAACATTAATTATGTAAGTTTTAAAAATAACCCAACTTTAGTTTTTATGATAAATCCTACTTCATCATTTACATCTATGCATAGCTGTAATATATTAACAAATGGCTTCTATTGAGTTCTAGATACTTCTATGTGTATTGTAAGGGGCCCAGAAGATGGGCAGAGCGTCTTTTTTATTGTATAAGGGTAACAAACGAGCACACAGTCCACCTGATGGTAAGTGGTTGCTGTGGCCCATAGACATCTACATCTATCCACGTTTGCTATTTAAAATGCAGATGCGTTGTCACCTGTGAGGACTAAGATGGATTGCCTCGTTTCCAGTAAAAAGAGTCTCCGGTTCTCCATACTAACCATACGAAACACAGCAGCATTAAGCTGCTATTTTACGCTGGTATTCTGTGAAAGCGTGGTCCTTGTCCGTCGAGCCGACCCATTCGTGCTACAACTATACTATTAATTTAGCTGCAGTATGGCTTTACGACGTAACGTTCTCTTAATATTTACTAAAAAGTTAAAAAAAATCGTTGCCAAACTGCCTGCTAAGCGTGACAACTTTAGGAAAAGAACTCCTTTATGAGGCAATAATTGTGGAGGTTTTTGTTCAACTGTGATTTTGATAGGTTGTGATTATAACTCTCTGTTAAAGAGATTATTTTTCTTTTTATATCAGTTTTAAATTTAAAATAAAAAAAAATATTTCGTTACATTTTAGTCAGGTAGTCAGTCCTAGGGTAGTCAGTCGGTCTGGGCTTATTTTCGGATCATTTAGGCATCTCCTTCCACTTAATTGCGTCCAGCCCTGAGCGGATCAAATCATTGATGACTGAGATTTTTCAAATCGGTTCAATTCACCAACGGTGCGAATAGATGTTGCATCTTGAGTGTTCGGATTAATTCCAGTTAACATATTCGATGATCGCACGCATCCACAACATCTGGATACTTGACATTTCAATACTGTACGATTTATTAGGAGTTTTTACCTCGCAAATACTCCTTGTGGATATAGATACCACCGCCAACTTTACCCAATCAATTCGGCTTAGGGTCCTTCAAGAATCGTTATTACTTATTTTTAAAGTCCAGCAACGCACCAGCAAATATCCTGGTGTTGCAGTGGTTCATAGGCATCGGTAGATATGTATGTTCAGCAGTTGATTAAACTAAGTTTATGAACAAAGCTTATGATACGAGCTGATAATTCACCTGATATTAAGTTGCTATGGACAGAACATGTTGTATGTTTTCTTCGCTGAGACTTCAAACTGTAACAAGACATATGTACATACATTCACTAACACATACAACCATAGTCAGTACTTTACTAAATTATAATACTTTTTAAGTGTTTGCCATAGTCAGGTAAAAATAAATAAAAAAAACTAAATAACATTTCCTTTGTTTTTCTTTTCATGTATACTTCCAATCATTCCCAATGAAGATTGATAGAAGATCAAGCATCAGTAATATGTTTTCAGGCAAACAATTAATAGCCGACCCCGAAGCGGACGTGTGCGAATAATTAGATAGTTCGGTCACGCCTTGTCTTCCATGTCTTTGAAAGAGGCCAATTATTCCACTCCTAAAGCGTAACCGAATATTTATGAAGTTATTTCTGAGACCTCAATTACAAAATAGTAAATTTCAGTAAAACGTTAATAATATGTTATGTAAAAATGTTATGCTTTTAATAAACTAAAATAAGCTATTTAAACTAATCTATACTTATTATACTACACTTAAAGCGTATGTTCGGGTTTGGGTTCGAATCCGCCATTCGACTACTCTCTTGAAACATTCCTATCACATTAAAGTTGGTAAAAAATTACTTCGCGTACATCCGCTCGATAAATAAAAATGATGTCTTACCTAGTTTGAAGCGCACCCTTCATCAATTGCATGCACTATCACCGTCACCACTAATCCCAGCACCACTACTCCCAACACCACTAGACTAGGAAAGACACACCACTGACGTCCATACGACACGTGTTTCGCCTCTACATGAGGCATCTTCAGGTGATTTAGACTCTGCGGTGTTTGACCACTAAGTGAGCGGCGAGCCTAAAGAACTGCTATTTATACAGACCGTTGACGCAACCGCTCCCTACTTAAGGAGCGAGCAACTGCGTCATGCGATAAAACATGCGACCAATCATCACCGGACTTACGCAGCTGTTTTTAAAATTAAAAACAAACCGCCGCGCAACGTCCACCTACCCTACAACCACGCAACCAATCGCCGATCACCGTGAGGGTGACAAACAGCCATATCGTGAGGCTGTCTTTTATTAGAGAGCAGGCTAAAAGATATTCAAGAGAGGTGAGTTAGAAACATTTGTTTGTTCATTCAGCAGTGCATCGTTACTTTTATTACTATAACTATAATACTTTTTAATATCTCTAACTGTTCCAGCACACACAGTCGCAGCCTTTTATTACACGTATGTAAGACTTTAAAGGAGTGGTCGTTGGCTAGGTTGTGTTCAGTGTCCAAAATATGTACAGCAAAATGGGATTTATCTGGATTGCACTTCCCGTGCGCGGCTGAATGCTCTTTATAACTTGTTTCGTAATTGCGACCAGTCTGACCTACGTAAACGGCGTGGCATTCGTCACAAACAAGTTTGTAAACACCCGAATTTTGACGAATCTAACTTTATTATTACAGATATTTCTAAGAGATTTTTTTAATTCTCTTCTCGAATTACCAATTCTCAGAACTGTATTATCACTATTAAATACATCTGTGAGTTTAATTGAAAAAATAAAAATAAATGAGTTTTAACTTTAAATAGAAATTAATATTCTTCAAACCAGAAACAATACAATAATTGTTGTATGAAAGATTATTTAGGCTAATTTGCAATGAATTTGAGAATACATTTGCTTCTAAAAACTTCTCCTTAAAAAGTCGCAAGGCTTTTAATGAATGGGCGACAATAGGAGACTATGGTAATATAAACTTTACCATGATAGGTCACAGAATACCAACGCAAAAAAAGCAGCTAAGTCCTCAGTTGTGAAAATTAATCTACAATTTAATTCTTGAACCAGAATAGATGTTGATTTCTTTGGGTTTCATCATCAGATGGACTATGTGCTTGTTTGTCACTCTTATTTTGATAACGGATGCTTCAGCCCATCGACATCTACACCTATCCTCTATTAAGAATCAAATTACAGATACATTATCACCTCTAATGACCAAGATTGAAAGCTTCGTTTCCAGAAAAGTGTCTCCGCTCTTCGTCTCACCACACAAAGCACAGTAAAAATGCTTCTATTTAACGTAAGTATTCTATGAGAGCTTTCTTCCCAAGTCGAGCCAACGTATTCGTGCTAAAACAATAATGCAGTTGCATCGTGGCTCTACCACGTATAAAACTAAATAAGTTTCTGTGTAATGATATTTAATTTTTTATTAAAGATATCAATTGTAAGGCATTATATATAAATCGTTTATCATAAAATCAAAATTACTTATGCATATTTTGTCACTAATTTTAACAGTACTAGCTTCATTGAAGAGCGTATAACATTTATTAAGTTATTGACCTGTATTACGCAGGCCAGCCCACATATTTCTGTAAAATTGTCTATCTTTGTCTGAATAATTGAATATTAATATGAACATTTTACTATAAAAGAGAACACAAAGTTGCTCACATGACAGTACACAATTGTTACTACAGCAAAAGCGTGGAATAATTTTCCGGTGTGTTTTTTTCTATCCAATTACAATACAGTTTCTGTTACACCAAGACTACGATACAGGACTTCATCACGGCTCCCCATCAGGTGGGATTTTACTCAAGCATTGGCTTACAGTAAGTTACAAAAAGAATGATGAAGCTACAGTTAACCCTTGCTTTTCTGGTCTTGTTAAGTCTGCTCCAAGTCTTCAAATGTGAAGAAGAATACGTACAAACCTACTGCGGCAGAAGACTGGCTACAACATGGCATTCCTTTGTGATAATTCTTTGGAGAAAAGAGATCCAACAACGTTATAGGAGAAAGTAACAGGCCATGGATACCATTACATAAAGCAAAGAGATTAAGCAGGAACAAGCGGCAGATTGTCGTAGAATGCTGCGATAAGCCGTGCTCTGTTGATGAGTTACTAACCTACTGTTAATAATTGCTTTATTAACTAATTAAATTAAGAATAAATAACAATGTTGAATAAAGATTTTAGTCTCTACTTTATTTAATAGCTTTTAAATTAAATTACTTTCTAAACAAGGGTCCTCTAAAAGGCTTTGCCTTATTCGCCACGGTTGGCTGGCGGATTGGCGATTGCAGTACCTGATGTCTGGCGCTTAGATCGCTGCTTTCCGTCGCTGGTCTAGTTAATTGACGTCTAGTTTTAACAAGATGATTCTACAGCCATTTATTTAATACCAGAAGATCTTCCCGTGGTTTCACGTATTCACCTGTTACGACACGCATTTTTCAGAATAATTCCAGCTGCTAAATTTCACCATCCTACATTGTCACAGAACACCAGGTTAGCCGTATGGTCGTTTCCTCCTCTTACATAAAATGAAAAAATGAAAGATATTGGACGATTGTTTCTCTTACGATGCCATCACAAGACTTCTAGAAGATAGGTATTTATAATTCTTTTTATAATTGATTCATTGGGCAGGTAGGTTGGTCCTTGCAGAGCTGGATGGTGAGCAAAAATTGTAACATTCCCCATTTTCACGTTAAATTTTAAAGACCGATGTTTTGCCGTGCCAATGAAGGCGATTGATATCGTATTCCAGCATATTATTTTTATCGAGGCGATTGTTCATATTTTTTTTATAGGAGATGGGGAAAATGAGCATGCGGCTCATCTAATGGTAAGTGACTACCGTCGCCCATGAAGAACTGCAACACCAGGGGAACTAAGGGAATTGCAGATGCGTTGCCCGCCTTTTAAATAGGGGAAGGCTCTTTTCTTGAACGTCCCTAAGTCGTATCGGTCTGGAAAAATCGCAGATGGTAATCGATTCCACAAGGAAGTCGTGAGAGGAAGGAAACATCTTCCAAATCGCACAGTGGTGGACCGCCAATCATCCAGATTGTGTGGATGGTATCGGAAGTTCTGCCGCGATGTGCATTCGTGAAATTTGGTGGCTAGGATTAATCCGAACAATTCATCATAGCACTACCCTTGGTAAATGCGAAAGAAAATGCAAAAGGATGCAACAACTCTTCGCAGTGCCAATGAATTGAGCCGATCGGAAAAGACTCGGTCGTCGACGATTTGAGGTGCTCTGCGCTGGATGCGGTGAAGAGCAAGTAGCTGGCACTGGGGAGCCCCTGCCAAGAGATGGGAACAGTATTCCATGTGAGGCCGAACCTGCGCTTTGTAAAGCTGCAGGCGGTGTGCCTGCATGAAATACTGTACCGCTCTGCTGAGCACGCCAAGTTTTTAGAGGCCAATTTGGGCTTCTATTCCAAGTGACCACGGAACTGCACGTCACTCGATATTTCGACTCCGAGGATTCCGATACTAGCTGATACAAAAAGAGGAGTGCTTTCAAACTGAGGAGATACGACAAAGGGGTTCTTTTTAGCGGTAAACACGCAAACTTGTGTCTTCTGAGGATTAAACTGGACTAGATTTAGTCGCCCCCAATCCGACACTTTATATAGCAAAGACTCGACTTCAGACACAAGTTTGTTCCGGTACTCGGCGACGTTTTCCAGAGAAATATTGGCACGTATCCGCATAGCAATGGATGTTACCAGTTAGCAACATATCATTGATATGCAGAAAAAACTGCGTTAGTGATAGCACACAGCCTTGTGGAACACCAGCATTATTAGGCTTGTAGTCGGAGCATGCACCGTCTTAAAAAACATTGATGCTCCGATCTGCAAGGAAACTGGTGATCCAATTGCACAATTTCTCGGGAAGCCCATAGGAAGGGAGCTTCGAAAGAAGTGCTTTGAGCCAAACCCGATCGAAGGCCTTCACAATGTCCAAACTAACGGCCAACGCCTACCCCTTAGACTCTACTGCCTCCACCCATCTATGAGTCAGGTAGACTAGAAGATCACCCGCTAATCGACTTCGCCGAAAACCGTATTGGCGGTCACTAATCAGCTGGTGAACCTCAAGGTGCCGCATGAGCTGGCAGTTAATAATGGATTCAATTATTTTGGACAACAAGGAGGTGATGTCAATAGGCCTGTAGTTGGATGGGTCTGAGCGTTCGCCTTTTTTAGGGATTAGGTGGACAAAAGCTGTCTCCCATGATTTCGGGACTACGCCTAGGGAGTAAGAGTACCGGAAAAGATGCGTTAAAACCGGTGCCAACTCCGGAGCACACGTCCTCAGCACAATTGGGTGGATTCCGTCAGGCCCACTCGTCCTCTCGATTGCCAGGGAGAGAAGTGCTTTGCGAACCGAGCGCTGTGAAAACAGCACATCCGGCATGGAGCACTCACACCGCGGGATTGTCGGCGTTGTTTTCTCCCCGTCATCGAGAGTCGAGTTGGACGCAAAATGGGAGCCTAAAAGGTCAGCTTTGTCTTTTGCGGCTTGGACCAGTGAGTCGTCCTCCCAGTGCAGAGATGATACTTATGGCTTACAGAAATTCCCTTGGACAGCCTTGGCGAGAGACCAGAATGCACGGGTTCCCGAAGGAAGGCGAATTAGTTTCTCGCCAATTCTGCCTATGTGGTCTGACCTTGCCTTGGCAATAAATTTTTTTAAGGACCTGGAGGCGAAGTTATACTTCTTTTTAAGAGCGCTGGTGTTTAAATTTCGAGTCGCCGATGCCGCAGCCCAGGCTTGATAACACTCCTGCTGCTTACTGGGTAATGCAGTCTTACAGGACCGACCAAACAAAGGCTGAGATCTGCCTCCGATGGATCGCAGATGATGAAATAAATAATTCCATTCCCTGAAGTACCACATCAGTGGCAGAGTCAGCAACAGCGCTGGGATCATCCGGTGAGAAGCAAACCCGCCCCCATGGGTAGGATGAAAAGAAAGCGTAGGATGCATATCTGTGCTAGGATCCGATTAATGGAATTAAAGTCAAGATACTATCTGAAATAATAGACCATAATGACTTACTTTTCTTCACGCACAATCCCTGACGGGTAGCCAGAGAGAACAGATCGCCAATTGTCACGATCCTTACATACCTCTTTCGCTTCTTTCAGATTCATTATCTACTTCATACATGCACGTCTAGGTATCCGAGTACTCTTGACCCTCCCTCTTCGAGCAGTTTGCTCACATGGTCTTTGAAAGTTAGTCTCGGTCTACCTCGACACCTTTTAATATTAACTTTCGCGCTATATATTTTCTTCACCATTCGGTCTTCACTCATTCGCTCAACGTGCCCAAACCATCGAAACACGCCCTTATCAATTTTTGTGATAAGGTCATCTTTCAAACCTGCCATATTGCGAATCCCTTCGTTTCGCTTTAGGTCGGCCATAGTAACGCCGCACATTTTACGAAGAGATCGCATCTCCACTGCATTTAACTTGCTTTTATGCTTCTTCTGGCTTACCCAGGTTTCGCTGCCATATAACAAAGTCGGTACCAACACTGCGTTATGTATTGCAAGGCGTACACTCTTCACTACGCCTTGCCTTTTGACTAACGCAGTCAGGGCACCATTGACCACTTTGTTCCCGGCAGCGACACGCCTGTCCACATCTAAATCACATCTTCCATCCCGGCTAAAAGCACTACCCAAGTAAACAATTTCATTTACCTGTTCTAGACATTCCTGATTTACCCATATTTCACACTTCGTTCTCTCTTCGTCCCTTTCAAATACCAGAACCTTAGTTTTATTTGCATTTAAACGGAGACCTTTAATTTCACATTCCTTTTTCATACACGTGACTAATGCCTGCAGTTCTGCCTATGATGGTGCAATAAGCACTGCATCATCAGCATACAGCAGACAATTTACTTTTATGTCACCCAAATTCAAACCCAAACAGCTATCTTCAGCTTCTGTAAACAGCTGTCGAGATACAGTATGAACAGCCAGGAAGACATGAAACAACCCTGTTTTACGCACGTGTGGACGCTAAACATTGGTGACAGGTCATGCCCTACCCGCATACAGGCTTTACAGTCACAGTAAAGTGACTGCACAGCCCTTAGCAATCGACCATCCACACCGTACCCCGTACACAGTTCCCACATTTTCATCCTTACAACCTTATCAAATGCTTTCTCAAGATCCACAAAAGCACAGAAAATCTTCTGGTTAGCAGCCAGAAGCTTTTCCGTGATCATGCGTAGAGAAAACATTTGATCCGTGCATCCTCTTCCAGGTCTAAATCCGCATTGTGCCTCCCATAGAAATCTTTCCGATTTCTCTTGCATCCTACGTGACAAAACCTTCGAGTAAACTTTACTTGCTAAACAGGTCAAGCTGATCGCCCGATAGCACCCGCAGTCAAAATGTGAACCTTTACCTTTATATAAAGGCACAATGACTGCGGATCGCCAATTATCCGGGACATCCCCCGTTTGCCAGCACAAATTGCACAGCAGATAAAAGCTGTCCCAGACGCGAAGCCCACCATACTTGACCATTTCAGCAGTAACTATGTCTAGTCCCGCAGCCTTACCACATTTCAAACTTCGAATCGCACGTTCAATCTCCGGGTCTGGCGTACCAGTCACGGCGTCATCCCGGATCCCTCACTAAGATCATCACACGCATACATTTCTCTCTGAAATTCGCTCCATCGCTGCATGACGTCCGATTTTTCTGTGCGGATGTCATTAGTTCTCGAAAGCACTTTGTTCATTCTTAAGGCCGTCGCACCAAAAGGATTGATATTAAATTTATATTGTAATGAAAAAAAATCATTAAACCTGGACCCAATAAGAATATAAATAAAATCTTTTAAGTTTTAGATGTAGGAAATTAAAATTTCGTTTCAAACTTCACCGTGTTTTATAGTCTTATTAAGTGGCGAAGCTTGCGAAGACACTTATTGATTTCACGATGTCTGTCCGTCTGTCCGTTAGTCCGTCTGTCCGTCTTTTTTTATTTTTATTATTTTTTATATAGGAGAGGGGGCAAACGAGCATGCAGCTTACCTCATCGTAAGTGACTACCGCCGCCCATGAACAACTGCAACACCAGGGGAAACGCAGATGCGTTGCCGGCCTTTTAAAAAGGAGTAGGCTCTTTCTTGAAGGTCCCTAAGTCGTATCGGTCCGGAAAAATCGCTGGTGGTAATCGATTCCACAAGGAAGTTGTGCGAGGGAGAAAACTTCTTCTGAATCGCACAGTGGTGGACCGCCAGTCATCTAGATGATATGGATGGTATCGCAAGTTCTGTCGCGATGTGCGATGGTGAAATTGAGCGGCTGGAATTAGTCCGAACAATTCCTCAGATCACTCCCCGTGGTAGATGCGATAAAATACGCAAAGAGATGCAACCTCTCTACGCAGTGCCAGTGAGTCAAGCCGATCGGAAAGAACTCGGTCGTCGACGATTCGAACCGCTCTGCGCTGGATGCGGTCAAGTGGAAGGAGATGGCACTGGGGGGCTCCTGCCCAGAGATGGGAACAGTATTCCATGTAAGGCCGAACCTGCGCCTTGTAAAGTTGCAAGCGGTGTGCCCGCATGAAATACTGTCCCGCTCTGCTGAGCACGCCAAGCTTTTTAGAGGCCAATTTGGCCTTCTCTTCCAAGTGACCACGAAACTGCACATCACTCGATATGTCGACGCCGAGGATTCCGATACTGGCTGAGGCAACAAGGGAAGTGCCTTGAAACTGAGGAGATACGACAAAGGGAATCTTTTTAGCGGTAAACGCGCAAACTTGTGTCTTCTGGGGATTGAACTGGACTAGATTTAGTCACCCCCAGTCTGAGACTTTGTTCAACAAAGTCTCGACTTCAGACACAAGTTTGTTCCGGTACTCGGCGACGTTTTCCCGAGGAATATTGGCACGGCCGGTGTATAAAGCATTACCAGTGCTATCGTCTGCATAGCAATGAATGTAACTGGTTTGCAACATATCATTGATATGCAGAAGAAACAGCGTTGGTGATAGCACGCAGCCTTGTGGAACACCAGCGTTAATGGGCTTGTAATCGGAGCATGCACCGTCTACTACGACCTTGATGCTCCAATCTGCAAGAAAGCTGGTGATCCAATGCACAATTTCTCGGGAAGCCCATAGGAAGGCGGCTTCGAAAGAAGCGCTTCATGCCAAACCCGATCGAAAGCCTTCGCTATGTCCAAACTAACGGCCAACGCCTCCCCCTTGGACTCCACTGCTCCGCCCATCTATGGGTCAGGTAGACCAGAAGATCACCAGCTGAGCGACCTCGACGGAAACCGTACTGGCGGTCACTAATCAGCTGGTGATCCTCAAGGTACCGCATGAGCTGGCTGTTAATGATCATCTCCATTACTTTGGAGAATAAGGAGGTGATGGCGATAGGCCTGTAGTTGGACGGATCTGAGCGGTCGCCTTTTTTAGGTATCGGGTGCACCAAAGCTGTCTTTTATGAGTCCGGGACTACGCCTAGGGAGTAGGAGTACCGAAAAATACGCTTTAAAACCGGTGCCAACTCCGGATCACATGTCTTCAGCACAATAGGTGGGACTCCATCAGGCCCACTCGACTTGTTGACGTCAAGGGAGAGGAGTGCTTTACGCACCAAGCGCTGTGTAAACAGAACTTCCCGCATGGAGCACTCACACCGCGGGATGTTCGGCGGTGTGTTCTCCCCGTCATCTAGAGTCGAGTTGGAAGCAAAAAGAGAGCCTAGCAGATCGGCTTTCTCCTTTGCGTCATGGGCCAGTGAGTCGTCCACCTTGTGCAGAGATGGCAGAGATGGCTGACAGAAGTTCCCTTGGACAGCCTTGGCGAGAGACCAGAATGCACGTGTTCCCGAAGGGAGGCGAACTAGTTTCTCACCAATTCTGCCGATGTGCTCTGACTTTGCCTTGGCAATGACACTTTTGAAGGACCTGGAGGCGGAATTGTACTTCTTTTTAAGAGCGCTGGTGTTTGCATCCCGGGACGTTGATGCGTCAGCCCAGGCCTGGTAGCACTCCTGCTTATAGCGTGATGCTAGTTTACAGGAGCGACCAAACCATGACTGGGAGCTGCCTCCGATGGGCACCACAGAGGATTGAATAAAAAGTTCCATACCCTGAAGTACCACATCAGCAACAGAATCGGCAACAACGCTGGGATCTTCCGGCGAGAAGCAAACGCGCCCCCAAGGGTAGGATGCAAAAAAAGACCGCATCCCGTCCCAATCGGCTGACCTATAATGCCAAACACGGCGGCAAGCTGCAGATCGCAACTGCGATGGGAGCGTGAGTGGCACCGTACTCCGGATCAGACAATGGCCCGAAGAGCCCAGAGGGGCATCGACGGAGACCTGATATCCGTCCGGATGAGAGGTCAGCAGAAGGTCCAACAGGGAAGGTACATGGTCTTCCACATCTGGGATTCTTCGCGTAGGCGAAGTAACCAGTTGTGTTAGACTATATGCCAAAGCAAAGTCATAGACAGATCTACCCGCATGATCGGTTAAACGAGAACCAAACCATTCAGCGTGGTGGGCGTTAAAATCACCGAGTACCACGATCTCTGCGGATGGGACCTGTTGTAGCACGGAGTCTGCAGCCATTTGGACGTGGTCAATGAGTCGGTCTGTGTCGGCATTACCGCTATGGGACCTATAGAGGCACCCGTAGACGCGGGGATGGTCGTCGCTGTCTACGCGCAGCCATAGGATGGACAGGTACCTTCAAGACTGCCGAGGCGTCGAAAACAGATGTCCTCCTTGACGTATATGCAAACTCCAGCCCGGGGCACAAAGGAGTGTTCAAATTTGTACCCCGGGTAAGAGAGATATGAAGTATCAGCCGGAGAGGATACCTGAGTCTCGGTTAAAAAGATCAAGGCCGGCTTCGCCGTCTCTAGATGGTAATGGACAGCGTTAAGGTTGGACTGAAGTCCCCTGATGTTGCAAAAATTCACGAATAGCGTGACAGGGGTCGCCTTGGTCTTATTGCTCCGCTTGCCCCGAGCAGTATTAGTCGCGAGCGGAATTTTGCCCCCCCCCCCCCCTAGAATACGCGGGGCAGCCTGAGCACCCACGCCCAGGAGTGGAGTGGTTTGGTCGTGGATGCTCAGCGAGGGATTCTCCAGGGGTGCTGGTACCCTCCTGGGGTAGTATTCTGTTCAATTCCTTTACCATGTTGATGGGGGGGTGGGGGAATTGGGCCTCCGGCCACCTGCACTCGCCAAGCGGAACGCAGAGGTAAACCTCTACTTCACGCCGGTATTCTGTGAGGTCGTGGTACCACCCCGGTTCGAGCTGGCCCATCCGTGCGACAGCAAAAGCTGCCGCTTAGCTCTACCACTGTTGTCTGTCCGTCTGTCTGTCCGTCTGTCCGTCTGTCCCACGATTATCTCGAGAACGGTTTCGAATTTTCAAATTCTGTTTTCAGCAATCGATTACTGATCACCCAGGCATCACCCAGGAACCTCCTATTTTGAAACTGATTGCTCAATGGCAACCGTTAGAAACCGCTACAAAGCTGATTGCTTCGCCACTTTGCTATGCTGTTAGCTTGCTAGGTTTATTGATTTCACGATGTCTGTTCGTCTGTCTGTCCCACGATTATCTCGAGAATGGTTTCGAATTTTCAAATTCTGTTTTCAGCTATCGATTACTGATTACCCGGGCATCTGAACCTCTTATTTTGAAACTGATTGGTCAACGGCAAAAAAAAAAGCTGATTGGTTCGCCACTTTGCTAAGCTTGCTAGGTTTATTTAATTTAAAAAGGGGTCCTTTTCTCCAGAAAAGAAAAGATTCAAGAAACTCCCCAAGTACTTTTTGGTTTTATATTTTCAATAGTCATTAATATCACACTCTTAATCATAATTCAAAAGGAATAGACTCATAGATGTATGCATATTCTTTAAAAAAGTTACAATATCTAATAAATGAAAGGCAATAAATGTGAAAAGACGTTTTGGTCAGGTTAATATTTTTTTTTTATATTTACCCATAAAATTCTATTGTGAATTTTAAGTGAAACTTATAGTTATTTCTAACAGGATTAGCAAACAAGGACTACCGAGCCAGCCATTTATGTTAATTGGAGCTTAATTTTTAATTAGAAAACATTGTTTTAATTACTCTTGGGAAATTGTTTTAGACAGTTCGTTTCCAACAAAGTGAAGACGCGCCGACCGCCTGATTGCCGAATGGTGGAATGGAGAGGGAGGAATTAAAAAAAATCCTATGGACAATCTACAAAATACATCCTATAGAATACCGAGAGGCTGGCTACCCTGCGCATGTGCCGATGTTGACAAGATTGGTTTCAACCTTAAAAAAGGTTACCTATTAGCGTCTTAGCACGTCTTTCCACTGAGTTCAAGCTGCTAGTTGGCATTTTACAGCAGCAATTTAAAAAACAGTTTATATGTTACGATACGCTTAAACATATTTCTTTCATATTATTAAAGGTTTGAAGTAAATTTCTTAAATTAAGATATTATTATCGACCAGAAGTAAAATTCAAAAATAAAAAAAGCACTCAAAACAAAACTTGTAATATACACTTCTTATTACATTTACAATCTCAATTATTAATTAGCAACTTAGGCAAATATCTAGTTCTTA
>JAVANC010000003.1:39071278-39126290 GCA_033319125.1 Parnassius glacialis | reverse complement strand
TTAACTCCCTACACAATGCTTTAAGTGAATTACATCGGTGCTATACGCAAGAGCTTTTGAAATGTTAAAATCGACGCGGTCACAGCTCTCTGCTAAGTTGAATGCAGCATTCAGATTAATGTAAAATTAAACACCCGCTAGTGCAAAGAACGCTTTTATGACCTGTGTTTGCTGTTCAGAATGAAATTTTTATTAAATTGAAGTGACAAACAATCTTACGATCTACCTGATTACCTAAGTGATAAGAGATACCTAAGTGGCTGTGGCTGTCCATAGACAAGTGCAACTAACTTTAACTAAAGAAGCCTACAGATGCGTTATTACCTTTAAAGAAAAAGATGGAATGCCTCAGTTTGTAAATATACCGTCAGATTTTCTGATAAGATATTCTTATTAGCAGCCCGGATTCAGAAAGCTAGAAGTGTTTCACCCTTGTGCTTCGGAAAGCATGTAAACTCGTTGGTCCTGCACCTGATCTCCCTCCGGTCATACCGGATTACCGTCTCATCGGACTATGAGAATGAGGTAATAGAGAGTGCATCTGTGCCTACGAATGCACTTGAGCACTATAACCCTACCCTGCGATGATGGCTTGTTTCCATTACGACTGGTCACCGTGACCGAAATTCGGTCTGGAGGACATTATTATTAACTGTGCCAATGCGACCGGGCTGGAACAACACGACGCAACGTACTTGTACGGTATACACTCGAGTATATAACAAAAAATACCAAGGTAAATTAGTAAGTAAATATTCTCAAGAAAAGTATCTGCTGTATATTTTATTACCTACTTATTGTTTTAAGTTTTTTTTTTATTGAATGTGGGTAACAAACGAGCACATAGTCCACCTAATGGGGTAAGTGGCTGCTGTGGGCCATAGACATCTACATTTATCTTCGATTAAGAATCAATAAGATATATAACGATCTCTATCACCTAATGTTCCGAATAAACGTCGTGAAACGTATTATCGAAAAATAAATCACACGTACCCTTTCCCTCAGAGCAAGCTTATTACCATTATTTATATGTCAGTTTCATTGGCAGAACCTCTCTAGCAGTGTTGTGACATATCGAAATGGCTTGGCAGCAGGGTGTGTGCTACAAGTTATTGATATAATATATAACAGCTATCCAATTTTCTTGAGACCTTGGGAACTTGATGGTACGGTGAAGTTATTTTATTAATTTACGGAGTAGTGTAAGGATTTTGGTTATAAACCCATTATCCAAACTCCTTTTCCTTATAACAACTGTTTACGTGGTAAGGCCATTCTGCAGCTATACTAATAGTATAGTTGTAGCACGAATAGACCGCTCGTCCAGGGAAGGACCACGCTCTCACAGAATACCAGCGTAAAATGGCGGCTTTACACTGCTGTGTTTCGTATGGTGAGTGTAGAGAACCGGATACCTATTTTACTGGAAAAGAAGCATTCTATCTTAGTCCTCACGGCCGACAACGCATCTGCATTTTAATTCGGAAACGAAGATATATGTAGATTTCAATAGGCCACAGCAACCACTTACCATCATGTAGACTGTGTGCTCGTTTGTCACCCTATCCTTTTAAAAAAAAGAGTAATAACATCAATCGTACGCATGAGCTAAGAGAGCGAAGTGAGTGGAGTGACAAGGTAAGTCCGGAATCTACAAACCTGAAGCGTAGAGTGTGTCTGTGTCTTGTGTAATCTTCTCCTTTCTCCTTTGGTTATGTATAATGATAATAATAATAATAAACTTTACTTAACGGGATACTTATCGCACCCTCCATACTTGCCATAGTTGGCATGCTTGACAGGCGAATTGGCAACCGTTTAGAGTTGTTAACAGAAAAATGCCTCCGGGTTTCTTGCAGGTTCATAACAGAAATGAGGTTTATCAGAACCAGTGGTATAACAATAAAAATGACTGAATTAGAATGATACACTCACCATACGAAACACAGCAGTGTTAAGCTGCTATTTTACGCTGGTATTCTGTGATAGCTTGGTTCTACCCCGGTCGAGCCGACCCATTCTTGCTACAATTATATTACCAATATAGCTGCAGCATGGCTCTACCACGTAAAACTCATTTTAAATACACTTTATTACTTGGTGCTCTGTTTTGTTGCTGCATTGATGCTCTCACTGTGGTGCGCGAAATGCGCTGTCCCAGGAAACAGTGATCTCACTATGAATTTTATTGGACGCTTGTTGCAGTACAAAGTGAATTTTGTGTGAAATCTTCTTCCTGGCGTCTTGGAAACCGTAAGTAGAGTCAAACACAGCTACCACCTCAAAGGCGGCCGTCGCTTATAATTTTTGTGTTGCTTGTTGCATTAGGTAACAGCTAGGTTACCTAATGCAACAAGCGTCCAATAAAATTCAAGAGCGAGATCAAACGTGGGGTTCCGCAGGGCTCAGTGCTGGGTCCGCTACTGTGGAACCTCGCGTATGACGCGGTTCTGCGTGTCGATCTTCCTGCTGGCGTAAATATCATGTGCTATGCCGATGACACACTGGTGATCGTCAGCGGGGTCACCTTCAAGAAGTCCAAGGAGCTCGCTGAGCTTGGGACGGAAGTCGTCGTCGCCAAAGTCCACGAGTTGGGTCTAGAAATAGCGCCTCATAAGACCGAGGCCTTATGGTTTCACAAATTACCTTGGAGCAGGGAACCACCCGAGTCGTGCGTCTACGTGGGTGGGTCTGTAGTCAGAGTGAGGCGGTACATTAAGGACCTAGGGCTGCACCTGGACAGTCGCTGGGGCTTCAAAGAGCACTTTGAGCGCCTAGTCCCCCGGATTGAGAGGGTGGCGGGTGCTATGCACAGACTGCTGCCCAATCTAGGGGGATCGAGGGAGGAAATACGCCGCCTCTATGCGGGGGTAGTACGGTCCGTAGCTTTATACGGGGCATCTGTTTGGGTGAAAAGGCTAGGCATCCGGCGCTGTAGAAGTAAAATCTACAGTGTCCAGCGGAGGATGGCTATACGGATCGTGGGGGGATAACGCACGATATCTTTTGAGGCTCCAACAGTCCTGGCTCGCTTCCCACCCATAGATATATTGGCAGATATGGATGCGAGGGTGTACAGCCGAATCCGCATCCTCCGTCAGAGAGGTGGCAGTGAGCCAGTTGAGGCGCTCGAGTATATAAAACGGCAGGAGCGACAGAACGCTTTAGAGATGTGGCGCACTCGACTTAACGAGGAGCGCTATGCACGCAAACATGTTATTGGCGCAATCCTGCCGGTCTTCGAAGCCTGGATGCAGCGACGAGTAGGAAGACTCACTTACAGACTTACACAGATGATTACCGGGCACGGGTGCTTCGGTGATTATCTGTGTAAGATCGGACGCAAAGCGACGGCGAACTGCTTCCACTGCGGTGGACAGGATCAGGACTCCGCGTCCCATACGCTGGCGGTATGTTCAGCGTGGAATCGGGAGCGTATGATCCTGGTAAACCGGGTCGGTCGGCACCTCTCCCTGCCAGCAGTCGTGTCGGCGACATTGAGCGGGGACTCGGCGTGAAGGGCCGTAGCCACCTTCTGTTAGTCCGTAATGGTCCAGAAGGAGGCTGCTGAGCGGGATCGGAGGAGGACAGATCCCACTCGGAGACGACGTCATCAAGGCGTTCGTTACGGCCCTCCCTTTGAACACGGTGTTCCCCTACCAGAAACGGAGCCTCTGGAGTAGCAGGCGTCTGCAGCGGGGGCCTCGAATGCCTAGTAATGTAACCCCCGAGGAGGACGATGGCTTGGAAGTGGTCCCGAGACATCGTGATAGCACTGCGTGGGTACTGGGAGTAGTAACTTATGCCCCTGGGACGTGCTTACAATAAAGCGAAGCGAGAGAGGGGACCCGGTTGCGTTCCGAACGGAGATCCCGGGACCCCTCGTACACGCTGATGGAGACCACCGTGGGGTTTTAACCGGTAGGAGTCCGGCATAACCTTCCGGTTGCCCCCGCAGCCAGAGGTATCCATGAGGATTTCCCCACGATAAAAAAGAAAGGTAACAGCCAGCTAGGTACACAATCGGGCGTATCAACGCTACAAAGCTAGTTATATAGGTATTCGTATTGTGGGCACACAAATTGGTAGTTTGTTACTCATCTGTGCTTAACTAGTCTTAGCATACATTTGCAGTTTACGCTCTACCCTTCAGGCTCGCGGCTAAGCCTGCAACAAAAGGATCCCCTGCTGAACGTAGGGAAAAACCGCCGTAACCCATCATTGTACAGGACAAAACCAAGACAATAATCTATCCAATTGGTTGGACTTAAAAAAGATATACTGCCCAAAGGTGTGAAACGCCAGACATGGCACAAGAATTTTCATTGAGTCGACTGAGGACTTCCGTAGTGTGAATAGTCACCTGCGCGTCCAAAAAGTTAGCTTCCACATTTACGCTCTCCCTCAATAGCGTAACCTTTACGTGGGAGGTGCATGGAATTCACCATCAGACCTACAACACGCTTTTTAGACCTACGCCTTGTTATTCTGGACCTGTCTACAGAAGACAAGGAGATATTCAACCTTAGGCGCATCTTCAAAGTTACTAAAATTGCAGTAAAATCCCCCCGAAACATCGTTGTCCAGGGCCATCATCGATGCCAATTTTATGGCAACATGGCCAGCAACTGCTATTTCAGGCCTAGGTGCGTTATGTGCCTAGATGAACATGGCACAACTGACTGCACCTTCACGCCCCAAAACTGTCGAGCCTCTAATTTGTGTGTGTAATCTCTCCAATTGCGGCGAAGCGGGACACCCAGCGAACTATCGCGGGTGTTCTAAAGTACCTAATATGTTAAGATGCATTATGAAACAGCGCGGAGGTAAAAGCCGTCCCATAGGCGCGGGTCACGCCAACGTGTCTCGCTCTCGTCAGCCTGCTGCCGAACCCGCACATCCTCAGTACCCACATCTACGTGTCAGACTGTCACTAAGCCCTCTCACGTCACTTGGGTCTGAATCTTCTTTGGCCCGCAAGCTGCGCGGAGCTAATAAAATAATAAAAATAACAGTCATTTGGTTCAATTAATTAATAAATACCTAGTTAGTAGAACCGAATTAGGTAATACCTATAAAAAATAGGCACCAAGTTAGGTACTTAGTTGAAATTTAATAATTGACGTTTATTTATATGGAAGTAAAGACTTAACAAATGAGTTTGGGGGTGACTAGACCTTTAGGCCTAGTCAGTTTGAATAGTGTATCCTAATACTTGTTTTAATAAGGTTGCGGAACTGAACAATATTTGAGAAAATGATATTCGAATTATGCAATTAACATAAGCCAAATCTTCACGAAATGCATGTTAAGGCCTTAACAGTGGTTGAAATGCCTAAATCGTGGATATTTAAGTAAAAAAATCTCAATAACTGTTCATTTAATCCACAAAAAAAAAATCGCGGTAACAGAAGAGGATTTGGTAAATGTTTTAATTGAACAAAGTTGTATTTTTGTTAACCCCTTATTAGAAAAAAATCCCCAAAGAGTACCTATCTTTGTCATATTTTGCAAAATTTCTCCAAAACGGCACAAGCTTTTAAATAGTTCTTGCACTAAAAAAAGGTCTATTAAAAATATTATTTTTTTTAATTGAGAGTTTTATTTTTATCCCCTGTTTTATAAGAGAATATATTATATATATTTACGCGAGCGCGCTTGCTCCGTCGCCCTGTAGCAGTCCGCAGGGGGATGAAACTGCCATACAAATTTACAAGAATTAAAAATGCATTGAAAGTTCTGCCCTCTAGTGAACTAGGTACATAAATTTGTAGGTTTTTTTTCTTCAGTGTTGTATAGATGGCATTAATTAGGCCAAAACCCCAGAATCCAAAGCCCAAAAACTCTAAATCAGCAGTTTTGGTCTATGGTTATTGTTGACACACTCGGTTGACAGTTCTTTCTAATAAATACGAATATTATTGATACAATAATACAGCTTGATAAAGAGTAATTGTGTTCTGTGTAATACAGGAAACGAAAATATTTTGCAACTTTTCGTTCCTCTCCTGTGAAAATCATACTTTAGGCTTTATGATTATTTATTAAATTTAACAATAAATGTGGTTGTTCACAGTTTATGCACCTATGTTAACATGATGCTATACGGAAAATTATTAACTACTGATTGGTGATTGTGAAAGTGATAATGTGAAAACTCAAGCTATTAAATATTATAACATTCATAAAAGAAAATAAATACATAATTAAAATTATATTCAGTCTTTGATATTAATATTTAAAAAATCTTATGTGAAATAGGTTATGTTTTTATTAATGTTAATGTTATCTGCAAAATTACCACTTGGAGGAGATTTAAGATAATCATTGGAGATATCTAATAATTATCTGTAGAATGCATAAACAGAAACATTGATAATAAAACTGCATAATTCATCATTATCAATATAGTCATTGACAAATTACGCCATCTAGTGGTAACCAAGTCGTAACTACCGCAAGACGCGTTGCACTAAAGAATACAGCGGCATCTAGCGTACACGGTACACTCATTCGAAAACTGAAATGAGAGTGGCGCATCTATTCCTGGTATATAGTGTATTATCTATGGCAGTGCGTTTTCGGACGTCGTCGAGAGTGGACCGCGCGTCAGTGTTCGGCGTCTTCATTCAAATATATATTAGTTTTTTTAAAGTTTTTACTCAATTATAAATATTTTTATGACTAGAAATTCTTAATTTATTTAATATCTGTACACTGGTAACTGTAAATATTATTTTCTAAATAAATTAATTTTTAAAGTGCCCAAAGAAGAAGAAATTTTCGCGGCGACGTTGATAAGTGAAAATGAAAAACTGCATTTTTATATAATTTAGATGTGGAACGACGACATGCTCTCGTTACTTAGATTTCGATAGTTTTTAATACTAATGTAATTTTATTGTTGCATATTTTTATTATTAATTGATACTGCATTTTATAATTATGTCTTACAATTAAAACGCTGTTTTATGAGTATGACTTTATAAAATATTATTGGGGAGGGAAATATAGATACAGATACATTTAGGTACACTGTTATCAAATTAATCAAACAATTTAAATATATATATATAATATATATATATATATATATATATATATATATATATAAAATTGTGCTTCCCTAAGTATAAATAACTATATAAAGACATTCTTGGGTATATGGTTTTTTTTAATGTTAGACAAAGTATCATCTAAAAAATGTAAAAATTTTAAATTTGAGAGGGGTTTCTCTACGTGATAAAGTTAAAAATTAAGATATTCTAGAGTAACTGGCATAATCCAACGGAATATTAAAGTGAAATGGCAATGGGCTGACTATATAACTTGGAAAACCGATAAAAAATAGAAAGAAAGGTTCTCGAGTGGCAACCTCGTACAGATAAGCGAAACAGTACTCAACCTTTATTCCTCTTCACTTATTCTCATACGCTTTTCTTCACACATACACACACATACATACACATACACACACACTCACTCACACACACACACACACACACACACACACACACACACACACACACAAACACAAATAGGTCGCAAATAATACTTACCTAGTACTATTAGGCAAGAGTGAATAGGTGTTTGTTAAGTCAGTGCAATTCACCATCTTAGGCTACATAACCACTTACCGGTGGGATTGTAGTTGCTTTACTACTTGCTGGGTAAAAATAGTAAAAAAAAATACCCTATGAAAGTTTGCATTTAGATATAATTTTTCTAACCAACCATAAAAATATGATGAGAATATGTATATAAGTATAAAGCTCACAAGGGACAGTAATAATATAATATTATATCTTCCATTATCTACGCATGAAAACTTTTAAAATCTCTGAATCACGAGGTATGTCCAAATTAAGAGGCTGAATAGAGCCACATTGATATGCATGGGGATCGTTATGTAACTTCACGTCGTTATCGAAAAAAAATTGTACGTATTTCAGGTGGCGGTTTGCAAAACACGATTCCACATTCCACAAAAATTCACTCAATAGAAAAAAATTGCAAAGTTGCTTCTGAAAATATTTAAATTTTCAACATCAATTTTTTCTTGCGTGGTAGAGCCATGCTGCAGCTGTATTAGTAGTAGGTATAGTTGTAGCACGAATGGGTCGGCACGACCGGGGAAGGGCCACGATGTCACAGAATACTATGGAAAATAGCAGTTTAACCCTGCTGTGTTTCGTATGGTGAGTGTAGAGAACCGGAGAACCTTTTTACTGGAAACGAGGCATTACATCTTAGTCCTCACGGGTGACAACACATCTACTTTGAAACGTAATCGAGAATAGATGTAGATATCTATGGACAACCACTTACCATCAGGTGGACTGTGTGCTCGTTTGTCACCCTTATTCTATTAAAAAAAACTTTCTGAGATTTCAGTAAAATAATGTTTAAGTATTGTAAGCACTCGTACAATAATTATGTGTCTCATGTTAATAAAGCTATTGGGCTATTTTGATTTTTAATAAAGTGATTTTACTTTATAGGTTAAATAATTTATTTACTATTATTTACAGTTAATATCACATCTTAGCTTTACACCAAGAATTACATTAGAAATTCTTGATGGGATGCGATGTAACGCGCATACTTTATTTTCATCAAAAACTATAATATATATATATATATATTTGCTTTTTTTTCCAGTACAGTTTCAACACAATCTTTAAAAAGTTCAATGAATTTAAAAAAATGCCGATAGTTAAATAATTTCAAGTCAGTGTTTTACATTTAAAGATCAGTTATAAAGAGCCAAAGTCCTTATTTTCATTTAGATTTATTTAATTCGAGACTAAAATAAATGTGAAAGGGCTTTAATAATAATTTTCATCAAAAAGAAACATAGACTTATAAAAGTCATATACACGGTCAATCATACTAAAGATTATCAATTGTACTACAAAATATTTAAAAGACTATTTCCAGTATAATGACCCGAATATCATAATTAATGTTTGACTGGCACACTTAAAAGTTTTATCACATGGCTAAATGATTGACTATTATATTATGATAAAGTCATGCTTTTCTATAAAAAGTTGCAAGAAATTTTAAATCACGGACCTATTGGTTTGTTTTACTTTTCACTTAATTAGTGAAAAACATGATGGATTGATCTAGAAGTTTACTTTCTTTTGTAAAAAGTGCTATTTAAAATTTTACACAAATGATAATTAAAGTTTCTATGTAGATAAGTGTAACATAGCGGGTATTATATTGAATGGTAGCGGCCATCCATACTTGCAAAGCCAGCATCATTTTCTGTACAGAAACCGGCAAAGTGTTGCTCAAGGCACTATAAACAAAGCAGCTGATAAAAGGTTACACTCATAACTGTTAACAGAAACTGTTGCTGCAAATGGTCTCATAGATAATAATAACTATTCCGCCGTGTTAGGTGCAGGAGCTATTATTAAAAGAAGAAGAGGTAATTTTTTTTTGTTTTGTCTGCAATTGAGCATAAAATAAAAAATAACTTCAGCCAAAGAGCATAACTGGCAATATACTCAGGCCCATTAATTGGTATGGAAAAAAATAATTTGACCAGGTTCCAAAAAATCAATCACAATATAAAAAAACATAAATATTAAAATCAAAAAATGTATATATGTATGCCTATACATACATATAATGATTTATGGCCGCTCAGTACCTGACGGTGACTCAGTGCAACAACAACCTATAGTCACGCCGAAACTAAAAGGACAGAATCACTGTAGAAAAGGTAATAATTTATTGCGGAAATTTTGTGATAAAATTAAAAAGAAATACAAACTTATTCTAGTTAATCTTACTTATTCTAACTTATCCTTATGCGTTACTAAAAAAAAAACAAAAAAAAATAGTGAGATGGCGTCAGTTTTTAAGAAGATATAACAAAAATAAACAAAAAAATAAATTGCAAAAAAATTCTGTATTTAATTGATTATATACCGCTGACACTTAATCACGCTTTTCGAAACCATGCCAGTTATAAACAATACTTGTGTGAAAAGACAAAATCTTCTTTTCAAATTTCCGCCGAGTTGTAAGTAGAAGGCCAAATAGGTCATGTGTCAATTTTAATTAAACAGGAATTTTGCAATTGTGTTAACAAGAAACATTATTAATTGCACCTTGCAGCTTGTTCATTATTTTTATTATAAATACCTATAAATGTATATGACGGGACCAGCACCATTGCACGTGCGACGCGGTAGCCGTCGGTGCAGTTAGACAGAATTCTTGTAAGGTGCTGGTCCCGTCATATATATTATTAATAAATAGTTCCCATAATATTTTGGATTATTTTTTATTTTGCCCTATCTGCAATGTTCTACGCTCTATAGAAAATGTGGCGTATAACATGACTGACAATCTTTCGAACGTTTTATCTAGGTACAAAGATGTTTTACGTTTTCGTCGCCTCCACATGATATTTTTGTCAGCATAAGGTACCCTTCTGTATCTGAAACTAATAAAAATATTGCTACAAAGTGTCGTCTCGGTTGGTCGATGTTATGACTGAATATAAGGTTGTGAACTCAAGACTTCTCTGGGTTCGCTTTAAATTGGGACTGACGAAGTTATTCCTTTTGGCTGTTTATGCGACGGTAGCTTCGTTGTCCAGGGCTGAGCTGGAGGAGTTTTGGGAGAATGTAAGAGAAGTTCTAGATTTGGCTAGGGGAAACGAAAGAATTGTTGTGTGTGGTGATTTGAATGGATGGGTTGGTACCGCTCGACCAGGGTACGAGTCGGTGCTTGGAAAGTTTGGCGATAAAAGGGTTAATGATGCTGGCAAGCTTATACTGGCGGTATGCAAGGAAAAGGGTCTTCTTGTGACAAACACTATGTTTAATCACAAGAAGATCCATATGTATACTAGAGAAAGTAAGATTGAGAGAAGTATGATCGATTTGTTCCTGGTGGATGACCGACTGCGAAAACAGGTGATGGATACGCGAGTGTTCAGGGGTGCTGACCTGGGAACGGATCACTATCTAGTGATTACTAGATTTAGGGGTCTGTTCGCGGGTTGGCGCTACCGGACGGCGGTAACAGAACCACAGTCGGTCTGTCGCATCCGAAGCTAGAAACTTCAGGAAGCGGATACTAGGGACAAATATCATGCGAGGGTAGCCGAAAAGCTTGACACCATCGATGGCAGAAATGAATGTGTGGAAAGAACATGGCAGAACCTTAGGGATGGAATGGTAAGTGCAGCGGAAGAAGTGTGTGGAACAATAAAAAGAGGCAGTAGTAAAAGAAGAGATGCATGGTGGAATGATGAAGTGAAAGAAGCTGTAGAGAAGAAGAAGAAAGCATGGTTAGACTACTTGGCCTCTAGTAATGATAAGGATATGAGAGAGAAGATGAAAGAAAGATATAAGCTGCAGAAAGTTCACACGAAAGCATTGATTGAGGAAATGCGTGAAAGGTGTAGAATGGAAGCGGACGAAAGGTTGTCGCACAACTTTAAGGAGAACTCCAAACTCTTCTGGAAAGAGGTTGGAAGGACCCGAAGTGGTGCGACGGCCTTAAGAATGAACAAAGTGCTTTCGAGAACTAATGACGTCCTCACAGAAAAATCGGACGTCATGCAGCGATGGAGCGAATTTTATAGAGAAATGTATGCGTGTGATGATCTTAGTGAGGGATCCGGGGATGACGCCGTGACTGGTACGCCAGACCTGGACCTCGATGACACTGAGGTCATCAGTATGAAAGAGATTGAACGTGCGATTCGAAGTTTGAAATGTGGTAAGGCTGCGGGACTAGATAGAGTTACTGCTGAAATGGTCAAGTATGGTGGGCCTCGCGTCTGGGACAGCTTTTATCTGCTGTGCAATTTGTGCTGGCGGACGGGGGATGTCCCGGATGATTGGCGATCCGCAGTCATTGTGCCTTTATATAAAGGTAAAAGTTCACATTTTGACTGCGGGTGCTATCGGGCGATCAGCTTGACCAGTTTAGCAAGTAAAGTTTACTCGAAGGTTTTGACACGTAGGATGCAAGAGAAATCGGAAATATTTCTATGGGAGGCACAATGCGGATTTAGACCTGGAAGAGGATGCACGGATCAAATGTTTTCTCTACGCATGATCACGGAAAAGCTTCTGGCTGCTAACCAGAAGATTTTCTGTGCTTTTGTGGATCTTGAGAAACCATTTGATAAGGTTGTAAGGAAGAAAATGTGGGAACTGTTGCCGGGGTACGGTGTGGATGGTCGATTGCTAAGGGCTGTGCAGTCACTTTACTGTAACTGTAAAGCCTGTGTGCGGGTAGGGCATGACCTGTCACCCATGTTTAGCGTCCAAACGGGCGTGAAACAGGGTTGTGTCATGTCTTCCTGGCTGTTCATACTGTATCTCGACAGCTGTTTACAGAAGCTGAAAGATAGCTGTTTGGGTGTGAAATTGGGTGACATAAAAGTATATTGTCTGCTGTATGCTGATGATGCAGTGCTTATTGCACCATCAGAGGCAGAACTGCAGGCATTAGTCACGTGTATGAAAGAGGAATGTGAAATTAATGGTCTCCGCTTGAATGCTAATAAAACTAAGGTTCTGGTATTTGAAAGGGACGAAGAGAGAACGAAGTGTGAAATATGGGTAAATCAGGAATGTCTAGAACAGGTAAATGAAATTGTATACTTGGGGAGTGCATTTAGCCGGGATGGAAGATGTGATTTAGATGTGGACAGGCGTGTCGCTGCCGGGAACAAAGTCAATGGTGCCCTGACTGCGTTAGTCAAAAGGCAAGGCGTAGTGAAGAGTGCACGCCTTGCAATACATAACGCAGTGTTGGTACCGACTTTGTTATATGGCAGCGAAACCTGGGTGTGCCAGAAGAAGCATAAAAGCAAGTTGAATGCAGTGGAGATGCGATCTCTTCGTAAAATGTGCGGCGTTACCATGGCCGACCGAAAGCGAAACGAAGAGATTCGCAATATGGCAGGTTTGAAAGATGACCTTATCACAAAAATTGATAAGGGCGTGCTTCGATGGTTTGGGCACGTTGAGCGAATGAGTGAAGACCGAATGGTGAAGAAGATATATAGCGCGAAAGTTAATATTAAAAGGTGTCGAGGTAGACCGAGACTAACTTTCGAAGACCAGGTGAGCAAACTGCTCGAAGAGGGGAGGGTCAAGAGTACTCGGATACCTAGACGTGCATGTATGAAGAAGATAATGAATCTGAAAGAAGCGAAAGAGGTATGTAAGGATCGTGACACTTGGCGATCTGTTCTCTCTGGCTACCCCGTCAGGGATTGTGCGTGAAGATAAATAAATAAATAAATAATACAAAGTGTCGCAATTTATCGCTTTTATTTGACTCCTTTCCTATATTTTTTCAAAAATTTTCTTTTGTCACACTGTTTAAATAATTATTGTGAGATATATCGTTCAGTGCGGGATATTGGGCCACCTGGTTTATCAGGTTTTCTTCCACGGAATCGGTGAAACTGATTTTTTTTAGAAAAATTCAACGTGTCGTTCGGCGTTCTGCGGTCTGGCGACATGTCGTCTGCCGCTCCGGCAAACTACGTGTCGCTAGCTACGGAAGGTATTTCATAGAACTACATAGAAACCAGACGTGATGTGACGACACGTCGCCTGCCGCTGCTGCGTGCGGTCGGCTACGGAATTGTGCCTTTAACCAACACGACCGAAGAGAGTTAAGTCGTAGGACCAACGGATTTACGTGCTTTCCGATGCACAGGGGTGAGACATCTCCAACCTCCTAACTACTCTAGTGCATACTTATTACGTTTCCGAAAACATAAGTTTCGTTGTTAAAAGGGGGGGGGGGGACACTATACACACACTCACAAACATTCACACGACTCTAATAAAAATACCCCATTAAAGATAAATATTATGAAATAGACTCCTTTACCGAAAAAATATATTCCCATACCGCAATATTTTTGAAAGACCTATCCAACAACACTCCAAGCGATGGAATAGACGGTTAAAAAAACGTTTTTTAGCACCTAGGGTTTTTGAGTAAAACCGCGAGACGGATATGGCGAAACTACAAGGATTCCTAGTTGTTTAGCTACGAAACCCTGCATCGCTAAAACGAAACATCGCTTAAAAAACCCTTATTGGAGTAGATATTGCGAGAAGCGGCCAGAAACTGGCAAATAGACTATTATAGAATAATTTTTTATTCAATATTGATTACAAGTAATTATTTTTAAAGTACTTTTTTATTTTACCACTGGTTCAAAAAGATCCTCTGTCCTGGGAAGAACCAACAAGAAACCTAGCGGTACTTTATTTAAAAAAAATTAATAAAATTATTTGTCTCAAAAACAATTACAATTTAACCGTTTAGAAAATAATATACTCATATGTCAAATAAATCTAAGGAAACTTCTTAAATCCACGTATTTTTATCTTATAAATAATCATCTAATTTATAACATCCTTCTTTCATAACAATTCTTTTTATATGCGTCTTGGATAATTCAGTTATATTACAGAGAATCTTGTTATAAATAGCCATCTACCCAAAAACGAGACTGGTACATCACACACATGACAAATTAGATTAATTATTTGAGTTAAAGTTATGAATACCCCTAATTTTGAGTGAGTTGAAAAGGGAAATAATTTCTTGTATATTTGTAAAGAAAATGATCCAAAATAAACTATGATACAGTAGTTGAGAAATATTTTTTTTAAATATATCCGTGGCCAAATTATTGTTTAACACATATATAGCAGTAAATCTGTAGTTAAAATAGGTTATTTTATACATTAGCTTCAGATCCCCACAATAATAATCCGCAAGACACTTCGAAGATATCTGAAATAAAAAAACTTTATTTACATAATACTTATTTTTATCTACAATATTAAAAACTATAATAATAATAAAAAAAAATAAAACTAGAAACTTAAATATCATATAGTCCTACTCCCCGCGGTATCGTGCCAAGAACGCTGGCTGCGTTTCCCCGCTGAATGGCTATACTTAGCTTTTAAGCGAGGAAAGAACCAGCCCTCTTATCACCAGCAGCAACGACCAGCCGCGGATTGAGTTCCTTTAGGAACGTCACCGCAAGTGGACCCCACGGACCGATAGTCTCTACAGCAAATGGCACAAATATGTAGTCATCTCTCAGAGACTCATACTTGCGCCACTTACTCAGTTCAGCTACCTCTAAAGCCGCCCCGGCTCTAAACGAGGTACCCCTGAAATAAGAGGCCGCCAGAGTGTCTACGCAAGTAACATCCCACACTAGGGCTTTACCTCTCTCCCAAGGGACCAATGTCAAATAAAAAGAATACAGCTGAACTGAAATAATATCCATGTGATGGCGTATAAGTCGTGCTACAACGTACCAAATATTTCTAAAATAGGTACCAAATGCTATTTTTTAAACTTTATAAATAAAGTATGGATATGTTTACGGCCTCATTTTAATTCGTGTAGTTTTTTACGTGGTAGAGCCATGCTGCAGCTCTATTAGTAGTATGGTTGTAGCACGAATGGGTCGACTCGACCGGGGAGGGGCCGCGCTCTCGCAGAATACCAGCGTAAAATGGCGGCTTGACACTGCTGTGTTTCGTATGGTGAGTGTAGGGAACCGAAGACCCATTTTACTGAAAAAGAGGCAATCCATCTTGTTCCTCACGGGTAATGACGCATCTGCGTTTTGGTTCTTTATTGAGGATGGATGTAGATGTATATGGGTCACAGCGGCCTCTTGCAATCAGGTGGACTGTGTGCTCGTTTGTTAACCATATTCTATAAAAAAAAATCGCGTTTTGCACTATAATATCCACTACCCCATATTTTTGTGTCGTATGTGGTGACGGAGGGAAACGAACCAGGTGGTAAGCAGCCTCCTCCTATTAACAAATATATAATAAAAATACAGCGGTTCACAACCCGCCTGCAAATCTTGGCGAATATAGCACAAAAGTGGCTATTTTTAGTGAAGCCTGTGTTCAGCAATGGAGTTTTGATATGCTGTAATGGTAACGGTTATGAGAAACTTGCTGCTGCATGCCTACTGTTTCATTTTCCTTCTCTTTGCCGCCTCTTAAGACACGCATTGTGCATACAAGATGGTGTGGAGTAGTGGATATTCTTACGCCATCAATACAAAATTATAATATAACTTTTATATAATATTTAACTCAAAACTCAATCCGAATTACGCAGCCTTAGAAAAGTCATTGAAGAATTAATTTATAATTAGTATTGATTAAATAATTAACTTGATATCGTTGTTTATTACAATTGCCATAATTTAGTTATAAATTACGCGTATATTATTAAAAGTCAAAATAAAATTTAAATTTTAATCAGGTTGACATTGTTACATTGACGAGATAATAAGCTCTAGCTGGAGCTTTTCTGAAACTTTGAAAGCGCCTAGAGAACATCATGAATAGGATGATAACACAAAGCGCCTTGAAGTGATTAATTTTACTGCGTGCGATAGAAAACTCATTATGAATCATGCCGAGATTATTAAGAATCTTGGGCAAAATAAATTAAGCAACTCATTTCAAATTAAGCCTCATTCCACAATAGTGAGTTAAAATTTAATTTAATATTCTATTTAAGGCACGTGTTTCTGCTAAGATAATGCTTAAGAGACTTTGTTGGTACGGAATAAAATTATAAAAAGTTAAATAATAAATTCCTGAAATTTCAAAGTCAAGAATTGTCCGCCTCGCTGTCTTAATAAGTAGTGATGTTAGATACTACATGTTTGTTATTATTTTCCACATGTCTGTTTAAATGGTCTTATATTTAACTGTGCAACTGTAACATATTGCAAATAAATGTTTAAAAAAGTTTCATGATGGTTTTTTCCAAAACAGGAGTACATCCGAACCAATGATAAAAGCATAAACGACTTGAAGGTCACTTATGAAACTTACATAATTATAAAAAGAAAATTATAAAATTTGTACAGCCGACTTCAATGTAAGTTATTAAGGATAACTCATAAACTATTGGTCTGGCCTTGATCAAATTCATATGGGACCACACGAGATGTATCGACTTTCAATAAAAAGAATCATCGAAATCGGTTAACCCAGTAAAAAGATATGAGGTAACACACATAAAAAACATAGTCGAATTGAGTATCGTCTCATTTTCGGAAGTCGGCAGAAAATAAGTATTCTTGTTATTTATATTGAATAAAAGTTATGCTTTTCTATTTTTACTTCGAACCTTGTTGTACTTTACTGACCATTTTGTTAAAAAAAGCTTTAGGAAAATATTTATCAATTAAAGCTGATTTCATGGTATGGTATTTTTAACAGTGGTAGAGCCAAGCGGTAGCTTTTGTTGTCGCACGGATGGGCCAGCTCGAACCGGGGTGGTACCACGACCTCACAGAATACCAGCGTGAAGTAGAGGTTTACCTCTGCGTTGCGCTTAGTGAGTGCAAGTGGCCGGAGGCCCAATTCCCCCCCCCCCCCCATCAACATAATAGTGCAAGGAGCGAGAAGACAAAGGCAACCCCTGCCATGCTTACCGTGGATTTCTGCAATATCAGGGGACTTCATTCAAACCTTAACGCCGTCCACTACCATCTGGAGATAGCTAAGCCGGCCTTGCTCTTTCTAACCGATACAAAGGTGTCCTCTCCGGCTAATACTTCATATCTCTCCTACCCGGGGTACAAATTAGAACACTCGTTTTTGCCCTGGGCTGGAGTTTGCGTGTATGTCACAGAGGACATCTGTTTTCGACGCCTCGACAGTCTTGAAGGTACGGACCTGTCCATCCTAGGGCTGCGCGTAGACAGCGACGACGATCCCCGCGTCTACGGGTGCCTCTATAAGTCCCATAGCGGTAATGCCGACACAGACCGACTCATCGACCACGTCCAAATGGCTGCAGACTCCGTGCTACAACAGGTCCCGTCCGCAGAGATCGTAATACTTAGTGATTTCAACGCCCACCACGCTGAATGGCTTGGTTCTCGTGTAACCGATCATGCGGGTAGATCTGTCTATGACTTTGCTTTGGCATATGGTCTAACACAACTGGTTACTTCGCCTACGCGGATCCCAGATGTGGAAGACCATGTACCTTCCCTGTTGGACCTTCTGCTGACCTCTCATCCGGATGGATATCAGGTCTCCGTCGATGCCCCTCTGAGGTCTTCGGACCATTGTCTGATCCGGAGTACGGTGCCACTTACGCTCCAATCGCAGTTGCGATCTGCAGCTTGCCGCCGTGTTTGGCACTATAGGTCAGCTGATTGGGATCTGATGCGGTCTTTTTTTGCATCCTACCCTTGGGGGCGGGTATGCTTCTCGCCGGAAGATCCCAGCGTTGCTGCCCATTCTGTTGCTGATGTGGTACTTCAGGGTATAGAACTTTTTATTCCATACTCTGTGGTGCCCATCGGAGGCAGATCCCAGCCATGGTTTGGTCGCTCCTGCAAAATTGCATCACGCTTTAAGCAGGAGTGCTACCGGTCCTAGGCTGACGCATCAACGTCTCGGGATGTAAATACCAGCACACTTAAAAAGAAGTATAATTCCGCCTCTAGGTCCTTCAAAAGCGTCATTGCCAAGGCAAGGTCTGAGCACATCGGCAGAATTGGCGAGAAGCTAGTTCGCCTTCCTTTGGAAACCCGTGCATTCTGGTCTCTTGCCAAGGCAGTCCAAGGGAACTTCTGTCAGCCATCTCTTCCATCTCTGTACAGAGAGGACGACTCACTGGCCCATGCCGCAAAGGAGAAAGCCGATCTGTTGAGCTCTCTTTTTGCGTCCAACTCGACTCTAGATGACGGGGGGAACACACCGTCGACCATCCCACGATGTGAGTGCTGCATGCCGGATGTGCGATTTACACAGCGCTCGGTCCGCAAAGCACTCTTCTCCCTGGACGTCAACAAGTCGAGTGGGCCCGATGGAGTCCCTCCCATTGTGCTGAAGACGTGTGCTCCGGAGTTGGCACCGGTTTTAACGCGTCTTTTCCGGTACTCCTACTCCCAAGGCGTAGTCCCGAACTCATGGAAGACAGCTTTGGTGCACCCGATCCCTAAAAAAGGCGACCGCTCAGACCCGTCCAACTACAGGCCTATCGCCATCACCTCCTTGTTCTCCAAAATAATGGAAGCCATTATAAACTGCCAGCTCATGAGGTACCTTGAGGATCACCAGCTGATTAGTGACCGCCAGTACGGTTTTCGTCGGGGTCGATCAGCTGGTGATCTTTTAGTCTACTTAACTCATAGATGGGCGGAGGCAGTAGAGTCCAAGGGGGAGGCATTAGCCGTTAGTTTGGACGTAGCGAAGGCCTTTGATCGGGTCTGGCACAAAGCGCTTCTTTCGAAGCTTCCTTCCTATGGGCTTCCCGAGAAATTGTGCAAATGGATCACCAGTTTCCTTGCTGATCGGAGCATCAAGGTCGTAGTAGACGGTGAATGCTCTGATTTCAAGCCTATCAACGCTGGTGTTCCACAAGGCTGCGTGCTATCACCAACGCTGTTTCTCCTGCATATCAATGATATGTTGCTAACTGGCAGCATTCATTGCTATGCGGACGACAGCACTGGTGATGCCTTATATACCGGCCGTGCCAATATTTCTCGGGAAAACGTCGCCGAGTACCGGAACAAACTTGTGTCTGAAGTCGAGTCTTTGCTTAACAAAGTCTCGGATTGGGGGCGACTAAATCTAGTCCAGTTCAATCCCCAGAAGACACAAGTTTGCGCGTTTACCGCTAAAAAGAACCCCTTTGTCGTATCTCCTCAGTTTCAAGGCACTCCCCTTACTGCCTCAGCCAGTATCGGAATCCTTGGCGTCGACATATCGAATAGTGTGCAGTTTCGTGGTCACTTGGAAGGGAAGGCCAAATTGGCCTCTAAAAAGCTTGGCGTGCTCAGCAGAGCGAGACAGTATTTCATGCCGGCACATCGCTTGCAAATTTACAAAGCGCAAGTTCGGCCCCACATGGAATACTGTTCTCATCTCTGGGCCGGGGCACCCCAGTGCCAGCTCCTTCCACTTGACCGCATCCAGCGCAGAGCGGTTCGAATCGTCGACGACCGAGTTCTTTCTGATCGGCTCGATACACTGGCACTGCGTAGAGATGTTGCATCGAGTGAAAACAGGAGTTGCATCACTACTGTAAGAATATATTCTGTGGTTAACTGGTTAATGGCAATATTAGTTAATAGCAAAAAAGTTTATACTTGTTTAATTACAAGACAATTAAATGAATATCGTCTCATCGATGCACACGTGTTTAACATAATATGGAGACTATCATTCAGGTTAGCCAATGTACGCCTTGCCAATGACATTCGAAATTGGAAAATGAAAACTATTGAGTTTAGTTAGTATGTATGTAGTATAAAAATTTACTTTTACACCTAGAATTTTGGAAAATATAAATATCATCTTTAATTTATGTATTACAATTACCTAAAAAAAAATCACAAACACAGGTCTTAGAAACTTGTTAAAAGTGACATAGTATTAAAGTTTTATGTTATTAGTAAAATCTAAATAAAATAATAGATAGAATGACATGAAAGAAGTTTTTGTGTATGTTAAAAGAAAATTAAAATCTATGGGTCGTTTAAGGAAGCTTATCTATTTAATGTAGCTTCATCGGCTTTGAAGAGCGATTCATTTAACTGCATTTAGGTATATATGTAAATATCTCATGTATTCAGCAAGTTGCTCCATAAACTTGACAATACCAAATGGCATCAAACATGGATCCTGAATTTATACCAGCCACAGTAAATAGACAGTATAGATATTACATATATTTATATGTAAATAAGTAGTAATTATTTGTACTAGAAGCAAGTATACAGTTTGCGTAAGTATTGTAACTTAATTAAGCTATTTATACTCGTGTAATGGTTATATCTTTGTTGATCAGATGCTTCTATTATCTTTAGACCGATGTATTGTAAATGCTGCAAAAAGGTATATTATTTTGTTATTTACTATCAGATAGTTAATATAAAAATAATATCCTTTCCACTATATGAAGCCAGTGAAAATAATAAGTCAGACATATTTTACATAGTTAAATATTGTTGATGTAAATCCATAATTACTACTTGTGTATTTGGTTTTTATTTCTTATTTATTTAACATACAGGCAGATAAAATAAAATACTGACAGAAATATGGAAATGTAGTTTATTGAAATTGAAGGATAGTATATACATAGTCTTATCTAATATTTCTTATTACTGATAATGTCCTGATTTCTAACAATATCATATTGTGGACGTGTTTTTTTTTTGCTTTATAGTGTTCGAAATGTAAATCAATACAAATCTAAATAAAGACCTCATATGCTATTTAGATTGCAATAAATATAGAAATAATTAATATATACAATATTCATTAAATTTTTCATGTGGATTGCTTAGAATAAATGTGTATGTCTTGTAGGCTGAAATCTTGCAGAGGTGTTCGTAGACAGAGACAAAAAATTATATGGATATTGAATACAACTACAACCGTCTTATATCATATCTCATAACATTAAAATATCCTTGTTATGTTATTGTGAAGTTATTTTGAAACGGTAATGACTGACAATGATAACATTATAAAATACAATTAAATTATACCTGTTTCTGTTATCCTTACACAACCAGTTTAAAACATCTTAGTTCAAATTTATGTGTGTAATAACATAGATTAGCATGATATTATCTAGTCATTTTGGCTTTAATGGTATTTAGGGTATGATAACTAATCAGTTAATATATTTAAAACAAAATTTACATACTGCACTTTTACTGATTCAACCAAAACATATTAAAATCTTGACACCGCGCCTGACTTTCTGTTCCACTATTAAAAGTAAAGTAAAAAAGTAAAGTTGCAGCCTATTTTTTTTTCTACGTGGTAGAGCCATGCTGCAGCTATATTAATAGTATAATTGTAGCACGAATGGGTCGGCTCGACCGGGGAAGGACCACGCTCTCACGGAATACCAGCGTAAAATAGGAGCTTAATGTTGCTGTGTTTCGTATGGTGACTGTAGAGAACCGGAGACCCTTTTTACTGGAAAAGAGGCATTCTATCTTAGTCCTCACGGCTGACAACGCATCTGCATTTTAATTCGCAAACGAAGATAGATGCAGATGTCTATGGGCCACAGCAGCCACTTACCATCAAGTGGACTATGTGCTAGTTTGTCACCCTAATTAAATAAAAAAAATTACGTCCCACTGCTGGGCACAGGCCTCCTCTCATTTCTAAAAGGGTTTTTAGGGTAAGGAAATAACCGCCGCGCTGCCCCAATGCCTGTAGGCGAACTTCACATATCTTTGAAATATTTTTATTATTTTCTTATTTCTCAGACATGCAGGTTTCCTCGCGATGTTTTCCTTCACCGCCGAGTATGTGGTAAATCAGCACTTAAAATTGCAATTAACAATTTCATTGGTGCTGGCAGGGATCAAACCCGAGTTACTGGTACTGGGAAGTTTACAGCGAGCGCTAAACATCTGAGCTATCACGGCTGTACTATTAATAGACTGTTTTGGAAATAATTGCCGTATATTATAATGCCGTGTAGTGGCGGTCAAGAATATCCACTACCCCATATCCTCTCGTGGGTATCGTAAAAGGCGACAAAGGGAAACAGGCGGGAGATGGGCAGCAGCATCTTCCTGATAATAGCCAATATTATAATAAAAAAACTGCGGTTGCCAACCCGCTCGCCAAGCGTGGCAACTATGGCAAATAGCCCCCAATGACGAGAGTAACAAAGATACGGCCCCCAGTTCTCGGCGGCCCCGCTATTCCTGGCTACGGTGGCGACCGTGGTAACGGCGGGGCAGGGGGTGCTAAGAATCTCCGGTGGAGGTTCGGTTGCCACCTACGACGACTCGACCTGGCAACATACAACGCACGCACCCTGAGGACTGATGAAAAGATTGTGGAACTGGAAGAAGAGATAGACAAGTAACGCTGGCATATTATAGGATTATCCGAAGCCCGAAGAGAGGGGAGGACACGGTAATCCTCGAATCCGGCAACTTGCTCTATTGCCGGGAGGGCGACCATCTGTCCCAAGGAGGTGTCGGATTTAACGTCCACAAGTCTCTCGTTAACAACGTTGTAAAGATTGAGAGTGTGTCAACGATGGTTGCGTACCTTATACTCAGAATCACCAAACGGTATTCGCTGAAGGTCATACAGGTTTACGCACCAACCTCGGCACACCCCGATGAGGAGGTGGAGGAAATGTATGAGGATATCTCTAGAGCCATGCATTCTTCCAAAACCCAATATACGGTGTTAATGGGAGACTTCAATGCAAAACTAGGCACAAGAGAGAACGGTGAGCTGAAAGTAGGGAAATTTGGAGTAGGGCAACGGAACCCAAGGGGCCAGCAGCTGGCCGACTTCATGGAGAAAGAGGAACTCTTTATGATGAACTCTTTCTTCCAGAAGCGGCCCCACAGGAAGTGGGCCTGGTCGAGCCCCGACGGTTCGACAAAAAACGAGATTGACGTCATTATGACGACCAGACGACAACTGTTCAGTGATGTCTCAGTGATTGCGAGGGTGAAAACCGGCAGCGATCACCGAATGGTTAGAGGCAAACTGAACTTAAATGTTAAGTTGGAGAGGTCTCGTCTGATAAAGTCAACGCTCCGTCCCCCTCGTGCCGAAACCTTCCCGAACCAAAGTCCCGAAACCTTTCAGCTCGAGTTACAAAACCGTTTTCAGTGCCTAGAAGACTGCAATGAAGTGGACGATATGAATGACAAGCTCGTGGAAACTGTCCATGCGGCCGGAGCTAAGTTCTGCAAGACCCGCCGCAGAAGAACACAAAAACTCTCCGATCACACCCTTAATCTCATGGCTGTTAGACGGGAGATGAGGCTACATTCTTTAACAGATTTTACAGCATACAGGCAACTGAACAGACAGATCTCCAAATGCATGCGGCGGGACTTACGCAACTTCAATACAGCTTGTATTGAAGAAGCGATCGAGCGGAACCAAGGCTCCAAATACTTTGCCAGAGACCTGTCTGCCAGGAAGAGCCAACTGTCAAAGCTGAAGACCGAATGTGCAGCATCATTTCCGGGGCAACTGAGATTTTGAGTGAGATTGAGAGTTTCTATGGGCAGCTGTACACGTCATCGTTGGAGCCACACGCAAGTGTGAGTAACGATCCAAGAGCGAATCTTATCCGACACTATTCCAAAGATATCCCAGACGTCAGTCTGAGCGAGATTAGAATGGCTCTCCAGCATCTTAAAAACGGCAAGGCCCCAGGCGAGGATGGAATTACAGCGGATCTTCTGAAAGCGGGTGGAAGACCGGTACTTGAAGTCCTTCAGAAGCTCTTTAATTCCGTCCTCCATGGTGGCATTACACCGGAGGCGTGGAGCAGAGATGCGGTGGTCTTGTTCTTCAAAAAAGGTGACAGCGCTCTCTTGAAGAACTACAGACCAATTTCCCTTCTGAGCCGCGTCTATGTGCTGTTTTCGAGAGTCATTACGAATCGTCTCGCGCGCAGACTTGACGACTTCCAGCCTCCCGAACAAGCCGGTTTCCGAAAGGGCTTCAGCAACATAGACCATATACATACCCTACGGCAAATTGTACAGAAGTCCGAAGAGTAAAATTTGGCACTATGTCTGGCGTATGTGGACTATGAAAAAGCCTTTGATTCCGTCGAAATTTGGGCGGTGCTGCAGTCCTTTCAGCAGTGCCAAGTTGACTGTCGGTATATCGAAGTGCTGAAGTGTTTGTACAGTAGGACTACGATGGCTATCCGAGTACAGAGCCAGAGTACGAAACCCATCCAATTGCAGAGAGGTGTAAGACAGGGTGATGTTATATCCCCGAAACTCTTCACCGCTGCATTGGAAGACGTTTTTAAGCTTCTGGACTGCAAAGGATGCGGTATTAACATCAATGGCGAGTACATCACTCACCTTCGATTTGCCGACGATATAGTCCTTATGGCAGAATCGCTGGAGGACCTAAGCACTATGCTTAATGACCTCAATAGTGTCTCCCAAAGGATAGGTCTTAAGATGAACATGGACAAAACAAAGATCATGTTTAATGTCCATGTCACACCTATGCCGGTAGTTGTTGGGAGCACTAAGTTCGAAGTTGTTGACGAGTATGTTTATCTGGGACAAATAGTCCGACTAGGTAAGTCCAACTTCGACCGAGAGGTCAATCGACGGATTCAACTCGGCTGGGCAGCGTTCGGGAAGCTACGACACATCTTCTCGGCAGACATACCTCAAAACCTTAAAACGAAATTGTACAACCAGCGCGTGTTGCCAGTGATGACTTACGGATCTGAGACGTGGTCCTTCACTGCTGGCCATATAAGTAAGCGCAAGGTCGCTCAGCGAGCTATGGAGAGGGCTATGCTCGGAGTTTCTCTGCGTGATAAACTTAGGAATAAGGAATCCGCAGTAGAACCAGAGTAACCGACATAGCCCAACGGATTAGTAAGCTGAAGTGGCAGTGGGCCGGCCATATAGCTCGAAGAACCTACAACCGAAGGTTCTCAAGTGGCAGCCTCGTACCGGTAGGCAAAGTGTAGGTCGTCCCCCCACGAGATGGAGTGACGACCTGGTAAGACATGCAGGAAGTCGATGGATGCAGGTGGCTCAGGACCGTGCTTTGTGGCTTTCTTTGGGGGAGGCCTATGTTCAGCAGTGGACTTGTGAAGGGCTGTAATGATGATGATGATGATTGGAAATAATTAAAACAATAAATGCAGTGGCATTTTACTTTGTTTCTTAGCCTAATACAACCTGTTTAAAACATCTTTCTTACTATACAGCACGTAAAGGTAATATAATAAATGGACATATTATCCGTTATTCATCTTGTCTTTAATCGCATTTATTTAAATAATTTAATGGTGCTTGTGATGTATATTTACAAATCAATTAATACCTGTAAAAAATAGCCCCACACTACGTTTGTTTGTCTGTGCACTACGTGAAGGAAGTGCTAAAAGAATTCTCCATCAATCTTAAGTACCTATAATTGTAGAATGTACCTACAACTTTGTTTAATACTATTAATTATTAAGCTATTCTATTGTATTTATACTATTCTAACTCATAATATCTGTGAAATCTATTAGAAATTCGCTTTTAGTTTATTTTAAGGCAATTGTGATATTCATATTTCAATTGTTAATTTCTCAGAATTCCCGTTCGATGATAAAACTAATATTAATTTCGTAATCTATAGATTATAAGGATTAAATCGACATAAATTTTAAAAAAGTTCCCTGAAATTCGTGGCCCATTCTCCATACAAAAAGAAATTATCTCTTTTATTTTGTGCAAATTTATTTTTATTCTAGAAAACCGCTTGGTTATGCACCAATTTAGTTTTGCCGACAAGCAAAATTTATACACTGCATTATTCTAGTTTCAAATACATCATTATGAAGACTATGTATAATTACTTAATTTTGAGCTTGTGTTATTTTTAAATATTTAATTCTTAAATATGCTGGTCCTCAGGAAAAACGACTCAATTGTGACCTTCTATCTTTGAATGTGTTTGCTCTTGTCCATGGACTGCAGTAGTCGCATACCATATTAGATCGTCTTTTTAATTTGTAAAATAAGGCTAACAAATGAGCACACAGTCCACCTGATAGTAAGTAGATGCTGTGACTTAAAGACATCTACATTAATCCTTGATTAAGAATCAAAATGTATTGTCGCCCCTGAGGACTAAAAGAGAATGCCTCGTTTCCAGTAAAGGTTTTCCGGTTCTCTACAATAAAAATAATCTTCTTCGTTACTTATGAAAACGTAATTAGCAAGTCTTGCATTATCACTATCTCTTAAATATAGTTTATGCTGTAATTATCTATAACGTTGTGTTTCCGACATGAATTATTTATGGTAATTATCTTTGGTATCATAATACAAAGCTGTCTAATGATTGTAATGTTACATAATTATGATGTTATTTTCATGACGCAGAAATAATAATATTATTTAGACAGATTGTATTTACAATTTAGTGATCTATAATATTATAATTTTGTGACAATATACGTGATAATATAATAATAATACTAATAATAGTTTTCCGTGTAAACAAGCAGTTGCTGTGCGCATATAGATCAAAGACACATACACATAGAAAAGACATAGAAAAGAGGATATCAGCAGCAGAACTAATGTAACTGGCTCTTATGATAATGGTTATGATGATGACATATATTTTTTTAACCATCAGGTATAGAGTAAATAAAAACTTCCAATTGTTTTAAAATAAACATGATAAAATTGTTGTTTATTTAAATTTAATATGAAGTTATTATGTGATAAATATTGTAAAGCGAAGCGTTGATCTCTCCTGTAATAAATGTAAAAATGTTGTATCAACATATTAAATCTACACATAATAGGGTATTTCCCTCGAAAAATCGCAGGTTACGATCGTGAGATGAACCCAAATACTTTCTTTTATAGGATAGGGTGACAAACGAGCACAAAGTCCACCTGATGGTAAGTGGTTGCATCAATCCTCAATAAATAATCAAAATAAAGATGCGTTGTCAACCGTAAGGACTAAGATGGAATGCCTCTTTTCAGTAAAAAGGGTATGTTATTGGTACAAACAACATAACAAAAACGCTACTGCACAATTTAACTGTTATTCTTATCTGTTTTTAAATACATTTAAAATGGATTTTAAATAAATAAAACAAAACATATTTTAAAAGGAAATCTTAAAGCGAATCAAAGATTTTTTACGTGGTAAAAGAATTTTGTACGTGGTAAAGCCATGCTTCAGCTATATTAATAGTATAGTTGTAGCACGAATAGGTCGGCTCGACCGGGGAAGGACCACGCTCTCACAGAGTACCAGCGTCAAATAGCAGCTTAACACTGCTGTGTTTCTTATGGTGGGTGTGGAAAACCGGAGACCCTTTTTACTGAAAACGAGGCATTCCATCTTAGTCCTCACGGGTGGCAACGCATCTGCATTTTGATTCGCAAACGAGGATAAATGTAGTTATCTATGGGCCACAGCAGCCACTTACCATCAGTGGACTGTGTACTCGTTTGTCACCCTATACTATATAAAAAAGATTATTATTTTTTATGAAATTATAAATCGAATAAAAAATATCGATTTTATGTCTGTTAATTGGCAACATCGAATCTAACAGCTAGGCCCATGTCATAATTAACAAAACTAAATAGTCACAAGTCGAATTCCTTTACATTTGTGTTATTTTGTTTGTTTTTTCTTGGACTTGTTATCTAGGCAACGAAAATAAGCTTTCTAAACGGACTCCGATAATTCTTCTGACCGTATTGACCACGGCCTGAAAATGGATCCCGCTCCCACTTCTTACGATAACCTCTGCACGAACTTGGACTCGATATCCATTGTTAACGATGACCCCAGCTTTCACACCGTCCAGAGTTCTTCGCAGTAACTCATTCAAGAGGACATTTACGCTGTGTCAATTGTGGTTTAAATGTCACGAAAATACGACGTCATTTGTTATTAAAAAACTGATCTTGTGAAAATAAAAAACCTTTATATCATAAAAATCCGGATTTTTTTTAAACCAATTCCTTAACCATTTCATTCTTTTAATTACATATCATCATTTCCATATTATGCTTTTATATGTGGGCAGCCATGGCCGAATTGTCTATGAAGGGTGGGCATTCCCATTTGAAAGTTGAAGAATACGGGTTAAGAATGCGTGAGTAAACCGTCAAATGCTTTTTGTATGACGATGATCAAGTCATTCTTGCGTCGTCGTTGAACGAATTGCAAGTGATGGTTACATTAATAAGCAGGTCATTAAAAGAATGGGGAAGGAAAATAAATACAAGTAACACGAAAGTTATAGTTTTTGAAAGAGAACAAAGAGAGAGAAAGAGAATTTGAGAGTTTGTGGATGTGTGGCTATAGCAGGGATGGTAAATATGAAAAGAGGAAAGAACTACGAGTGAATACAGAAATAGTACGAATGTGGCTCTACACTCTATTATGGAAAAACAGAAAAAGGTACGTATGGCAATTCAAAATGTGTTAGTCCCTATTTCAATTTATAGTAGTGAAAGTTGGGTTTGGCAGAAGAAGCACGAAAGTAGAATAAATACTGTGGAAATGCGGTCATTAAGATGTATGTTAGGGCTGAATTTTAATGACAGAGTGATAAATTGTGTGTTAAACGAAAAGTGTGTTTTGCAAGATGATATTTTGACCAGGATTAAGAAAAAATGCTTCGGTGGTTTGGTCATCTAGAAGGAATGAATGAGGAATGAGTGACAAAGCAAATTTGTGTTAAGCAAGGGGAGTGCCTTGAAACTGAGAAGATACGACAAAGAGTTTCTTATTAGTGGTAAAAGCGCAAAAATTTGTCCTCTGTGGATTGAACTGGGCTAGATTTAATCACCCCTAGTCCGAGACTTCGTTCAACAAAACTCGACTTCAGACACAAGTTTGTTCCGGAACTCGGTGACGTTTTCTCGAGAAATATTGGCACGGCCGGTGTATAAGGCATCACCAGTGCTGTCGTCTGCATAGCCATGGATGCTATCTTACTTACATCTTACTTAGATGGAAATTGTGCTCCAGAGAGAATCGAGGATATTCATGTTGCGCCGCATTCAATTGACATCCAATTTGGGTCTCCGTCAATAATAGGTGCGGCTTCTCAGCTTCAAGATGGTAATGGACTCCGCTAATAATAGACTGCAATCTTCGAATACTAGTAAGGTGCACTTCCAATGATAGAACGTGCAAGCACTTTTCAGCTTCACTTTTCTTTTTAAGATACATATTATGAGTTAGGAGTGAATTAGGATGGTGAACGGCAGTTGAACGCGGCGTTGCATTAGCAACCACACGATACTAACATAGTCAGTGAGCTCATGGGAACTTAATAAGGAGACTGCGAGGATTCCCCTACTCCTCAAAATCGCCATCGGATCCTCTCGTCCGGTCACTAACAGGCACGTTGAAGCCACCCTGGGATTTTTCGCTAATTGGCGGGGCAGCCTTTCATGAGTAGCTAATTCACTAATTGGGCCCCCAACTACCAGCAGTTGGCCAGGGCCACATCGTGCTTTGTATCCCGCTACCCTCCACGGCCTAGCGCCCGACACAGCAATAACTGACGCCTCGCATCTGGTTCACACACAAAACGCTACTGTTTAGACCTATTCTCCATATGGCATCACCAAGCATCATGTCGTAACACGACAATGTCGTTTGGGGACAAGATTTTGTATTGGTGGATGGTAACCAAATTCTAGCGGTCGAAACCTACCACCGGAATTGGTGCTGTTCGTTTAGCACTACCCGAGGGACACGTGTAGAGTCAGATTTCAAGTATTTCCTTAGGACGCGAGCAGCTTCGTCCCCTAAATTTGGAACATATTTAGTACCATCTTTTTTGAATTCAATATACTCCTCTTCCACCATTCTCAGTCGCTTGATTCTTATTCTTTGCCAATTGTAGGAGATTTCCTTTCCGCTTTCTTCCATTCGATTTTTTGCTATTTCTTCTAAGTCGATTTTGGAAAACCATTTTGATTGTATGTTCTTAAATGTGTTATGTCTGAAAGATCAGAACCATTATTATGATGTTCTATTACACTAACATTTATTTCAACAGGAGTAATAATATTATCAACTTTGTGTTAATACAGGCTCAATAACTGTTGCTAGCATAGCAAATTCTGACGATATTCACGTTCTTGCTCCAAATTCTCTGCCAAAGTTGTGGAAGCAATTTGTAGTGCAGGTTGAATTTGTCTTTTTTGCCAGTTGTTATTTGTCTTTTTTTTTCGAACAATATTTTTCGTCTTTTATAAAGTTCTTATAGAATTGAGACGTTACTACTAATATCTGCAATTTCTGATAAGAACTGATCTTGAGGCTTCTTTATTAATTGGGCACTTAACAAGTAGTTGCTACTTCAACGAATGTACATATATGGATAAAAATATTAATTTAAGTATTATTTAAAACAGCGTAAATTACCATAAATAGTAAACCCCGTAATATCGAGAACGTGTATGTACCATCTACAGTTGAATGAGCTGAAATCATCAAATAATTGAAAGAATTACGCGTGGCTACATCGCAAATGCATAAAAATACATTCGAAACAGAATAAACATGGTAGTTATTTGCGTTAAATAATTATTTTCGGGAGCACGCACTTTTCGTCTTGTGGATTCTCCTTTTATTTGGTTAATAAATATCTACTGCTAACTTTCGGCATGCTACTGCTACGCGGTATTGTTTCGATGCCAAAAACGAGGTTTCTTACTGGCTTTTTCAAATCGAGTTAGATTAAGTATAAGCAAATCAGCTTAAAGGATCTGTTGCCGCGATTTTCAATTTTGCGAATTTTGCAGATACGAATTCTTGCACGCTCACCGAGCCATGTCTTTCAAATATTTTTTTGACAAATGACGACAAATGAAGTTAGCGTACTCATTTCCTCACAGTGTCCTTTGGGTGTTGTAAGGGATGCTAAAGGGTTAATGAAACAGCTGCTGGACAGTAGTTTATTCGTGATAACAACTTAATACTGGTTCGCGCAAAGCACTTACGTCAAGAATTGACGTCAGAGGGCGCGCGCGCCTCGGCGATACCGGTTTGATGTCCTGTCGTGTCGAGGACGCGCAAGGGCAAATATCAGTCCAAATTTAGCGCTGCTATAGGCGGCACGCTGTCTTTTGTCGGGAACTCGGAGGCGGAATACGGCTCGCGCATCTAGAAAATATACGGTTTAGGATACGTAACGCGCATTCCTTGCTTGATAGCTTAACCCGGAACTTATTGTATCTAACTCAGAATCTGTATAAGTGCATTCGACAATAATAGCTAGTGCGGTATTTGATATTCTAGAAATAACTGTGGCCACGCGAAACGGTAAAGACCTTTGATCCGTACGTTCTGTGTTCGTTTCGCGGGTTAAGCATTATAACAAACGAGAGTTAGTGGCTTCTGTAAGGTAGTTAATCGTACGACAGAGTTACTGGACTGTCATCGTGACTAACGAAGAAAGTGACGTGAGGTGAAGAGGTGCTGAGGTCCGAACTGCTGCAGAGGGTAACGGTCTAATAAGGTCAATAACACTACCAGCCACACCCAGATACACATCACTGACCCTTACTCTCCTAGCACTATACAACCACATGCGACCTGACCGAATCCTGAGGGACCAGTCGCCTTGGATAGAGGTAAGTAAGCTCGGTTTAATAGAATAGAACGCTCCCCCCTGATTGTTTATTGTAATTAGAAACTTCCCACTTTGGCCTGTAGGAGGCCCGACCTGCACCTGCTTGTAGGTTCTTCCGGTAATGGGCCGCGGAGGATCCTTCTCCTGGGATAGGTAGTTGCAGGCCGTAACAATACTTGTCAAGCGTTACAACTTTGGAAAACATCCACTCTATAAGGCAATCTACGGGAGAGCTCTGTGTTCAAATGGACTTTTAGGCTATAGCGACGATGGTAATGATTTACATGACTCTAATAGCCATTTTGTATTTGAAGCAGGAATAGGCTCTTCCGAAGAAGTGCCAGTGTCTCAGAACACCAGCGTACAACAACAGATTAATGAAAATAAATTTAATCGAGAATAGATGTACTCATAGACATCTAAGAGTCACAACACATACATACACATACACACACACACACAGTCGCGCGCGCACACACACGCACGCATGCACACACGCACGCACGCTGGCACTCAAGCACGCACGCAATCACGCAAGCACGCACACACGCACGCACGCACGCACGCACGTACGGACGCACGCAAGCACACGCACATGCTCACACGCACGCTCGTAAGCACGCACGCTTGCAAGCACGCAAGGACGCACGCAAACACGCACACATGCACGCTCGCAAGCACGCACACGCACGCACACGCACACGCACACGCACACGCACACACACACACACACACACACACACACCACATACACACACACACACACACATATTACGGTACATATGGTACTAGACGAATCGCTTATTACATAACACATTATGATCAAAACAATGGTATTATGAACAATCTGCGTTAAATTTTGATATTGTAAAATTGTATGGAAAAGTACCGACAACCTGAAATACAGGATTTATCCTATTTTATATATCTGTGCAAATTATTGCTTGTAAAGTATTATTAGTTTTTATAGAGATGATAATAATTATAATAATTATAAATGATCAATTCTTTAAATAAACATAACAGTTTTTACTTATTTAATTCAACTAGACAGTTATAAAACTCTTAACTCCAGGCAAACATTTATTTAATACCGCTGATCAAACCAGGCTGTATGCAGCGTCATTAATTAGCGGATTACCGGCGCAAGTACTCGCTATTAAACCGATTGATATCAGTATTTGTATTCGTTTCATGTAGCGTTTACCGTTAAGGTTCGTATATTAAATCAACAAAGTGAATGAAGTTGTCGTTTTATATACTTTTTTTTACCTTTTTTATTCTTACTGGCCAAAAAGAAAATTGTGACTTCATTGAATTATTTTTTATGAGGAACGCCTACAGGTTTCTTGTCTCGTTTTAATCATGGTAGAGCCATAATGCAGCTATATCATGGATTTAGCGCGAATGGGTCGGTTCGACTGGGGTAGGACCATGCTCTCATTAAATATCATTGTCAAATAGCAGTTTAAAATAATGTGATTCGTATGGTGACAATTTTTACTGCAAATGAAGCATTCCATTTCAATACTCAGGTGTGACAATGTAATATGTCTTTTGGCCACAACATGCACTTACAATCAGTTGGACTATATTAATATGTTCGTTTGTCACCCTTATCTTATAAAAAATATTCGCAGACTCACTTATAGAAACATATTGAGTACTTTCTATTGACCTGAATACTGAAATCATGAATTTTTGGAAAAGCAAACCACAAGCAAATTAATAGCACAAGAACGTACGTAAATAGTTAATTTGCAATTACAAAGCATTTAAAAAATTCAGGGGTGATAACGCATTTTGATTCTTAATCGAGGATAGATGTAGGTGTATATAAGCCACAGTATCCACTTTCCATCAGGTCCGATTGTCATCCTTATAGAAAAATATACCCGTTATAGAAATGCGTTCTATTTTTTTAATCTTAAATTCGTTAGTAACAAAGATCAGAAAAAAAAAACAAATCAAAAACTATACCCAATTTTTTTTTCAAACTTCACCATTGCGTAAATTTGATTCGTATGCCAAATGGAGAAACTCGAAGATCATGCAGTTATTAAATATTTCCGTCTGATTTTTTTCTTCAACATAAAGTATTTTTAAAGAACTGCAGTCCACATTGGCAGACAATGCTCCTTCGTATTCAACAATACATACTGGTGCATTGAATTTAAGCGCAGCAGAACCGCCTGCAATGACTACACTCCCTCCGGTCGACCAACAATGGACTTGACGCAAGTAAAGGTGAAAAAATCTAATAAATTATTAAGATAGATTGACGTGTGACAATCCGTTATTTAGCTGAGATTCTAAAGCATTCGTTTGGGATGATTCAGTTTGTTTTAGCTCTTACCTTATAATTCTTAAATATGGCCACGCGCTGGGTTCCTCGAACGTTAACAGACGCCCAAAATAAAGCAAGATTTGTTTTTTAAGCATGTGAAAAATTGTTGCAAGTTTGAACTAACATAGCTTTTATTTTCATACGCATATGTATATTTCATATTTGTTCTGACATAGATAATATTTATATGTATTGTGTATATATGTAGTGTATGCGTGTATATGTGTATGTATGTATTTATATATGTATATATTGTGTGTAGTTAAGTATATATGTCTATGTATGTGTGTGTATATTTATAATTATATGTATATACAATTTCTTTTCTTTTAGCGCTTTCTATTTTGATTACTGCTGCACCGCCTCTTGTTTGTATATCTCTGTTTAGCCTAATGGTTGACTGGGAGAGAATGCCCTATGGCATTAAGTCCGCCATATGTACAACTTTGTGCATGAAAGCTTAAATAAATAAATAAATAAATATTTCTAAAATAAATTTAACAATAATTGAAAATGCTCCAGATTACTTTTGCATTAGTTCCGTTAACGGAGATGTTAGCTGGGTACACCGTTTTCGAAAATCCAAAGCCAGTTGTGGAAAACACAGTCTTCCCCGCCAGCCAAGAGATCATCTGAGATGCAGCAGGTATAATAATATTCGTATATTTCAGTAAAGGAGAGACAGTAGCTGGAGATTATAACTCATCATTTAATAAATATAATTGCGTGCTAGAATGCTTTGTTATCATGATAATGCCTCCGTCCATCGATCTGCTGTTGCAAGAGCTGCCATCCAAACTGCTGGGTTTCAGTTGATGCAGGCTTCACCATATTCTCCGGACCTAGCTTCGAGGGATCCTCACTTTCTTGTTTACGTAAAAAGGACTTGCGTGGTATGCAATTTGACGGCGACGATGAGTTGATGTGTGCTGTAGAAGCCTTTTTCAAGTATCAGCGTAAAATAATTTTCCAAGGCAATTAATCAACTTGCAAGACGCGGCTCTTGGTAAATCAGCTTCAAAATCAATTACATTAAACGTGGTAGAGCCATGCTGAAGCTATATTACTGGTATAGTTCTGGTCGAGCCGACTCATTCATGCTACATGAATGAATCGGCTCGACCGGGGAAGGACCACGCTCTCACAGAATACCAGCGTAAAATAGCAGCATAACGCTTCTGTGTTTCGTATGCTGAGTGTAGAGAACCCGAGACCCTTTTTACTGGAAACGAGGCATTCCATATTAGTCCTCACGGGTGACAACGCATCTGAATTTTGATTCGTAATCGAGAATAGATGTAAATGTCTATGGGCCACAGCAATCACTTACCATCAGGTGGACTGCTTGCTCGTTTGTCACTCTAATTCTATAAAAAAAAAACATTCAAAAATAAATACAATTTACATAAAATATTTATCCCAGTTTCATTGCGTTTCCGAAAACTTAATATCAACCAGTATTACGCAGATCTTAGCAAATAAATTTTAACATATTCTATATAATGGATTTCCGTAAAGTAATGCCTGATTTTTTTAGTTAGGTATACATTTGTTGTATTGAATGTACATGCTGCAAAATTTTTCAAGTTTTCAGCACATGAAATCGACGACGTCGATAGCGAGCTCTCTTATATCAAGGAGAGGTGTCGAAGCGGATAATCAATCACAGTTTGCAGTGCTCTGTGCGGTCGATGCCCATTAATTACCTTGCAGTTAACAGTACGTCAAATATAAACACTTTTGACGAAATTTACTCGATTAAAAAAATAAGAAATATCAAAATTACTATGACATGACATTTTTTTAATAATGCAAATATCATTTTAATTTCATATCTGTTAATCAGTTAATATTTGCCTAGGAATCTGCAACGTGTCAAGATCTGAAGTTGCCAGTTACGAATTTATATTTTTCGTGTGATGACTGTCGCGAGAGGCAACTAACTATAAAAATACTAAAAAGATCTAATGGCTACACAAGATGCCGGAACTGCGATGAGAAACAGCATCATAGGTGTAAAATATCTGGTACTACAATAGCCAATCAGTCTGTTAAATGTAGCGACTACTGCGAATTCTTCATGAAATGTTAAAGTTTCAAAAAAATTATAGGATAATCCACATTTCTGGTAAATGAGAAGATTGAAACTAAAAACGTGCAAAAATTTTAATGCAAATTTAGTTAAGCCGTATTCATGGAAAGCAAAGTTTAATTTAAACGTTTGAACGTAATTTATTCTTCAAAATTTTCTACAATTTCGTTAGTCACAGAATGCTGTGGACTTATTTAACTACTCAAATTTAATCACAAATTGTTAATTTTGATTAAAATGATATAAAGCATTAAAATTAGAAAAAAATGTTTTAACTTTATTAAATTTAAATATTTTATATTATTTATTAATTATATAATAAATATTACAATATTATTTATTATTTTAAATATTTAATGAATATAATTAATTTATAATTGATTTAATGAACTCTATTATAAAAATTAATTGATCTCAATCTCGCTAAAACTAAAAAACGGCTCGACTGATTTTGTAATTGTTGAGGTCCAGAAATCACATGTGCGAAGCCGCGGCACATCGCTGGTAAAAAATAAAACTTGGTAGCGCATAGTCTATTTAACCTCAAGATGCCTAGAGGTATGTTATAGACGGTGGTGTGTCGGGAGTAGTAGTGGTTAGTAGTGGCGACGGGGATAATGCACGCACTTGAGAGAGGGCTGGAGGTGATCTTTAATCTAGCCAAAACACATAACTTTATTTTACTAGGTTGATCAATAAGATTTCGAATTAGGATATTTATCAATGAGGAATAGAAATGCGTTGTAATTTTTTTAATCCTCCTCAGTTTTAAGACACTCCTCTTGTTGCCTCAGCCAGTATCGGAATCCTCGCTTTCAACATATCGAATGACGTGCAGTTTCGTGGTGACTTGAAAGAGAAGGCCTAATTGGTCTCTAATAAGCTTGGCGTGCTATTTTGTGTATTGTTTATGTATTGCGTGAGACAGTATTTCATGCTGGCACACCGCTTGCATCTTTAAAAGGCACAGGTTCGGCCCCAAATGGAATACTGTTCCCTTCTCTGGGCAGGGGCTCCCCAGTGGCTGCTTCTTCAACTTGACCGCACCTACCGCAGAGCGGTTCGAATCTTCGATGACCGAGTTATTTTCGATCGGCTTGACTCACTGGGACTGCGTAGAGATGTTGCATCGTTTTGCGAATGTTTTCGCATCTATCACATGGAGTGCTCAGAGGAATTATTCGGACTAATTCCAGCCGGTCAATTTCACCATAGCACATCGCGACAAAACTCGCGATACCATCCATACAATCTGGATGATTGGCGGTCCACCATTGTGCGATTTAGAATAAGTTTTTTTCCTCGCACAACTTCCTTGTGGAATTGATTACCACCAGCGATTTCTCCGTACTGATACGACTTATGGGCCTTCAAGAAAAGAGCCTACTCCTTTTTTAAAAGGCCGGCAACGCATCTGCAATTCCCCTGGTGTTGCAGTTTTTCATGGCCGGCAGTAGTCACTTACCATCAGGAGAGCCGCATACTCAATTGCCCATACTTCTAAAAAAAAACGTTACACCTGTTTTAATGGATATTTTAATTCATAGATATCTATCACTTCCCAAAACGTGCACTGTTACTTCGTTTGTCACTTTCATTTTAAAGATATAATTATAGTAATGATATTCGATAAAAATAATTAATTCATCAATATAAAAATCTAAAACTGATTCTTTATAATCAGCATCGAAGCTGTGTTAAGCAAATGACAAATGCACCGAACGAGAGTCAATTTAAAAATGGCGTCGAATACTTGAGAACTATGGGCAAACCGTGACTTCCTTTGCTAAGATTTAGAGTAATACCTTAAATTAAAAGTTTTAAAACACCCGAAACAAATAGAGCGGGTAATTTTCAAACGGCTGTTCACATTTTTTTTCATGAAAATATGTTCAGTCCATCTGAACAGTCAGAAAAGCTTACATTCGATTAAAACACATTTTAAAAGAAAAAAAAACCTAAACTAAATCGGTTCATCCGTTCAGGTGCTATGATTCCACAGACATACAGATACACACTACCTTCAGCACTTCGATATACCTACATTCAACTTGGCACCGCTTAAGGGACTGCAGCACCACCAAAATTTTGACGGAATCAAAGGCTTTTTATAGTCCACATACGCAAGAAACAGTGGCAGATTTTACTTCTCGGTCTTCTGTACAATTTTCCGAAAGGTATGTATGTGGCCTATGGTGCTAAAGCCTTTTCGGAAGCCGGCTTGTTTAGGAGGATGGATGTGTTCAAGTCTGCGAGCGAGACGATTAATAATAACTCCCAAAACCAGCACGTAGACGCGGCTCAGAAAGGACATCGTTCCGTAGTCCCGCAAAAGAGCGTTGTCGCCTTACTTAAGGAACAAAACTACACCATTTCTGCTCCACGACTCCGGAGTAGTGCTACCATAAAAGACGGAATTACAGAGATTCTTAAGGACTTCAAGTAGCAGCTTTCCACCCGCTTTCAGAATCTCCGCTGTAATTCCATCCTCACCCAAGGACTTGCCGTTTTTATGGTTTTGGAGAGCCATTTCAATCTCCCACAGACTGACTTCTGGAATGTTATCGGAACAGTGTTGCGTAAGACTTCCTCTCGGAACGTTACTCACACTTGCGTGTGGATCCAACGATCATTTTTACAGCTGCCTATTAACCTCTCAATTTCACTCAAAACTTCAGGTATCCTGGAAACAATGCTGCCACATTCGGTCTTCAGCTTCAATAGACTGAGGCTCTTTCTGGCAGACAGATCTCTAGCAAAACTTTGGAGCCCTGGGTCCGCTCGGTCGCTTCTTTAATACCAAGAGTAATAAAGTTGCGTATGCATTAATAGATCTGTCTGTTCAGTTTCCTGCGTGCTGTCAAATTTGCTGAAGACTGCAGCTTAATATCATGTCTTAGAGCCATGAGATTAAGAGTGTGATTGGAGAGCTTTTGTGTTCTTCTGCGGCGGGTCTTGCAGAACTGAGCTCCGACCGCATTTCAGTTTCCACGAGCTTGTCATTCTTATTATGCACTGCATTGTAATCTTCTAGACACTGAAAAGGTTATTGTAACTAGAACTGAAAGTTTTCAGGACTTTGGATAAGAGTACGAGGAGACAGACAACAAAAATTATAAAATCTATTAAAACACAACAAAAAGCAGCGCATATGCAGATTTAAATAATACTTAAAACAATACATGTGAAAAAAATTACTAAAGAGTCAAGGAAGGCGCGTGCATATATAAGTTAGACAATAATTTCTATAAACGCCGCATGTAGCTAAATAAATGCTGTGGCCTATAAATTAAATTCCTACATGTTTACATTCATCAAAATGCAATATGCATTGTCAACTCAAAGGACTACAGTAGAATGCCTTAGGTACATATTACACTAATAGCTAGGGGTTTTAAATAACTGCAATGGCCCATTAACATTTTTCTCCATTAATAATCAAAAAGAAGAAGCGTAGTCATCCTCTGTTGCTCAAAATGGAATACTTCATTACTAGTTATAAGGGTCTCCGGATCTTTTCATACATTATGTTAAGCACAGCAGTATTATGCTGACATTTCACGCTACTATTCTCTGTGAGTTTGGTCCTTCTCTGGTCGAGTTAAGACATTCGTACTGCAGCCATTATACGCTGTCATAATTATCATCATTACAACCTTTCATAAGTCTACTGCTGAACATAGGCTTCCCCCAAGGAATGCCACAAAGCTGAGCCACCTGCATCCATTGATTACCTGCATGTCTTTCCAGGTCGTCACTCCATCTAGTGGGGGGTCGATCTACACTTCGCCTACCGGTACGAGGCTGCCACTCGAGAACCTTTCTTCCCCATCGGTTGTCGGTTCTTCGAGCTATATGGCCGGCCCACTGTCACTTCAGCTTACTAATTCGTTGGGCTATGTCGGTTACTCTGGTTCTACTGCGGATATCCTCATTTCTTAGTTTATCACGCAGAGAAACACCGAGTATAGCCCTCTCCATAGCTCGCTGAGCGACCTTGAGTTTACTCATACGGCCAGCAGTGAAGGACCACAAATTAATAAAATTAGTTAATTTAAAAAAGGAAGAATTATATGCTGTAGCATCACTCTTTCACTTACGTGCTACTATTGGTAACTACTGACCAAAATATTGCTCTTTCAAAACCCAAAATATTAATTGAAATAAGAGAAGACCCGTGCCCAGTAGTAGGACGTATACAGGCTGTTAATTGATTTACAAATCCCAGGGTTAATTTACAGCTTACAAAACGTCCATGGTATTTCTTTAGTAATCTGCGGCATGAATATATGGTCGCCGAGTGGGCGAGGGAGGGGGGGGGGGGAGTTGTAGATTTACCCCCCACTTCCATTTCCTGCCGGGCTAGTTTTTTTTATAAATTTTTAAAAATCTCATTTTGACGTTATGTTTTCGTAATGTTTTTGACAACATAAACCTGATTTGTGGGGGGAGAGAGTTGGGGGAAGGTAGCCCAATGCTACTCAACGTGGCGCAGGGGAGGGAAGCTCGGTCGACGGAGCCCCGCTTTACGGGGCTCCTATTTCTGTATAGTTTTTAAAAAAATAACCACGAAGTGGATGGAGGGGTCTGTTTGCTCGCTTCGCTCGCTAACTTGACCCCGCCATCCCCTTTTAACCTAACCTGTCCGACTTGGGGTGCCCCAAATCCCGAGCTCGTTTTGCTCGCTCTAGCAGCAAATAAAACACCACAATGTTAACTTTTATAAATACTTAAATAAATAAACATATTTTACTACTTTCACCATTTCCAAAAACGTCGTAAAATAGCAAGCAATCTGTTTCCAGAGGGGTAGCGAAGTCGTCGAAAAACAGGAGCCAGATTATAATAATAAGGAGCACATTCACGTAAACTCGGAAGCAAAGGATTGACGCTTATGACGCGAGTGGCGAAGTCGAAAATAAACGTAAATCGTAGTGATTATATTCTTTTTGGTCGAGTATATCTGTGACTATCAATGTCAATAGTTCAGTTTCGGGTATTAATTAGTGATTTATGAATATTTTTAGAAAATAATTTTTAAATATTTCGACGCAGCTCCGGCAGCTAAAATTGCATGAGGGCGCTTGAAATAAGCCCCATTGACCTCCCCACAGTGACAGACTCTTTCTAATAATTAAATTGTATTCAGTTTTCGTATCGTTTTTAAATGGTATAACCATTCCACCATTTCCACCTCAACACTATAATTATCGATATCTCGAAAACTAAAGATTTCCGGCATAAAAAGCAGGTAGATGGTAATCAATAGCATCATTGCCTATCACCTAAAGCTAAAATGATCGCTTAAATCGTGCCGCAGATTACTAAAGACGACAGAGGTCTATTAATAAATATACCGTAATTAATTAAGTTTGCCCAATAATACCCTTATTTTAAGTTATCTATGCTTTTTTATAGGAGAAAGGTGACAAACGAGCACATAGTCCACCTGATGGTAAATGGTTGCTGTGGCCCATTTTCAATTAATAATTAAACTACAAATGCATTGTCACCCTTGAGGACTAAGATGGAACACCTCGTTTCCAATAAAAACGGTCTTCGGTTTTCAACACTCCCCATATGAAACACAGCAGCGTCAAGCTTGACAGTTCCATGGCGCAGTGGCTTAACAATGAATTGCGGCCCTGAGGGCCGTGAGCTCGAATCCCGTACGGAATAAGTATTTGTATGGCCTACAAACAATTATTCCGGGTCTGGATGTTTTTCCTTGAGCAATTTATGTATGTAAACTGCCTCCACGACACTGGAGAAAATCCTAGTGTGGAGGAAGCGTTTAAAAAAAAAGGTGCTATTTTACGCTGGTACTCTATGAGACTTATAAATAATATTGGAGTGTCAGTCTCTAATATTCAAATAACTGGCTTCTATTAACCACAGGGGGTTATTTATAAACAACCTATCTTGTCGTCTGTCTTTGAGTCTGTCTGTGGTCAATCTTCAGAATTGCTGAGCCGATTGTGATAAAACTTTAGAAATAATTAGAGAGCTACGTCTGGTGTGATCGGTCACACCTGGAATTGCTCTCTATTTGCTTTTTTATTGTACAAGGGTGACAAACGAGCACACTGTCCACCTGATGGTAAGTGGTTGCTGCGGCCCATAGACATCTACGTCCATCCTTTATTACAAATGAAAATGCAGATGCGTTGTCACTCGTGATGAATAAGATAGAATGCCTCATTTCCAGTGAAAAGGGTCTCCGGTTCTCTACACGCAACATACGTAACACGCTGGTATTCTGTGAGAGCGTGGTCCTTCCTCAGTCGAGCCGACCCATTCGTGCTACAACTTTACTATTAAAATAGCTGCAGAATGGCTGTACCACGTAAACGTATTTGTTTTGTTTCCGGATAAAATATATATATATATATATATATATATATATATATATATATATATATATATATATATATAATATATATATAATATATATATATATATATATATATATATATATATGTATGTATATATATAAGATAATCATTTTGTTTTATGATTTTTTTTTATTTTTCTATTGTTTTCGAATTAACTACTATGGAAATAATGACTGTGGTCAATATTTTATCCGAAAACCAATAGAGAACATTTTATCCGGAAACAAAACAAATACGTTTACGTGGTACAGCCATTCTGCAGCTATTTTAATAGTAAAGTTGTAGCACGAATGGGTCGGCTCGACTGAGGAAGGACCACGCTCTCACAGAATACCAGCGTGTTACGTATGTTGCGTGTAGAGAACCGGAGACCCTTTTCACTGGAAATGAGGCATTCTATCTTATTCATCACGAGTGACAACGCATCTGCATTTTCATTTGTAATAAAGGATGGACGTAGATGTCTATGGGCCGCAGCAACCACTTACCATCAGGTGGACAGTGTGCTCGTTTGTCACCCTTGTACAATAAAAAAGCAAATAGAGAGCAATTCCAGGTGTGACCGATCACACCAGACGTAGCTCTCTAATTATTTCTAAAGTTTTATCACAATCGGCTCAGCAATTCTGAAGATTGACCACAGACAGACTCAAAGACAGACGACAAGATAGGTTGTTTATAAATAACCCCCTGTGGTTAATAGAAGCCAGTTATTTGAATATTAGAGACTGACACTCCAATATTATTTATAAGTCTCATAGAGTACCAGCGTAAAATAGCACCTTTTTTTTTAAACGCTTCCTCCACACTAGGATTTTCTCCAGTGTCGTGGAGGCAGTTTACATACATAAATTGCTCAAGGAAAAACATCCAGACCCGGAATAATTGTTTGTAGGCCATACAAATACTTATTCCGTACGGGATTCGAGCTCACGGCCCTCAGGGCCGCAATTCATTGTTAAGCCACTGCGCCATGGAACTGTCAAGCTTGACGCTGCTGTGTTTCATATGGGGAGTGTTGAAAACCGAAGACCGTTTTTATTGGAAACGAGGTGTTCCATCTTAGTCCTCAAGGGTGACAATGCATTTGTAGTTTAATTATTAATTGAAAATGGGCCACAGCAACCATTTACCATCAGGTGGACTATGTGCTCGTTTGTCACCTTTCTCCTATAAAAAAGCATAGATAACTTAAAATAAGGGTATTATTGGGCAAACTTAATTAATTACGGTATATTTATTAATAGACCTCTGTCGTCTTTAGTAATCTGCGGCACGATTTAAGCGATCATTTTAGCTTTAGGTGATAGGCAATGATGCTATTGATTACCATCTACCTGCTTTTTATGCCGGAAATCTTTAGTTTTCGAGATATCGATAATTATAGTGTTGAGGTGGAAATGGTGGAATGGTTATACCATTTAAAAACGATACGAAAACTGAATACAATTTAATTATTAGAAAGAGTCTGTCACTGTGGGGAGGTCAATGGGGCTTATTTCAAGCGCCCTCATGCAATTTTAGCTGCCGGAGCTGCGTCGAAATATTTAAAAATTATTTTCTAAAAATATTCATAAATCACTAATTAATACCCGAAACTGAACTATTGACATTGATAGTCACAGATATACTCGACCAAAAAGAATATAATCACTACGATTTACGTTTATTTTCGACTTCGCCACTCGCGTCATAAGCGTCAATCCTTTGCTTCCGAGTTTACGTGAATGTGCTCCTTATTATTATAATCTGGCTCCTGTTTTTCGACGACTTCGCTACCCCTCTGGAAACAGATTGCTTGCTATTTTACGACGTTTTTGGAAATGGTGAAAGTAGTAAAATATGTTTATTTATTTAAGTATTTATAAAAGTTAACATTGTGGTGTTTTATTTGCTGCTAGAGCGAGCAAAACGAGCTCGGGATTTGGGGCGTAAACGTATTTGTTTTGTTTCCGGATAAAATGTTCTCTATTGGTTTTCGGATAAAATATTGACTACAGTCATTATTTCCATAGTAGTTAATTCGAAAACAATAGAAAAATAAAAAAAAATCATAAAACAAAATGATTATCTTATATATATACATACATATATATATATATATATATATATATATATATATATATATATATATATATATATATATATATATATATATATATATATATATATATAGTTACATTTATAGATGCAAACCAGGCAAAGTCGGGGCGGATCGCTGGTCTTCAAAAAATCTTAATAAAAATAAACGACTAGATGTTTGAAGCAGCAGTTTGCTATTCACCTGCACAAGTTCACCTGCAATAACAGATAAGCTTCAAAGGAATTATCTCCGTATCAACTCAAATTCGGAGACATTGTAATAAACAAATTACTATGCAATCAATTCATATAACATAAACACAGACAGTGGTACCATTTAATATCCAATGATTCTATGAATAATCAACCGTCGCAATTAGATTATATAAATGAGATCAATGACAGACAGATTTGGCCTCGTTTGAACTATATGTGTCACAGTCCAATGGTTTAATCAGTCATTTAAATTAACACCGGCTTTTAAGTAAACATCTATTCATCCTGTTTCATCCCGTGAACTCAAAGCTTCCGTCAAATGGGGGTATAATGCATACTGGACCTTTATCGACCGAGGAAGACGTACATCAATTAACCGCATACACATCCCGCAAGGAATGCCATAAAGCATGATCCCGAGCCACCTGCATCCATCGACTTCATTCATGTCTTATTAGGTCGTCACTCCATCTAGTGCGGGGCCGCCTTACATTTTTCCTACCAGTACGAGGTTTTTTTTTAATATAGGATAAGGGTGGCAAACGAGCACACAGTCCACCTGATGGTAAGTGGTTGCTGCGGCCCATAGACATCTACATTTATCCTCGTTTGCGAATCAAAATGTAGATGCGTTGCCACCCGTGAGGACTAAGATGGAATGCCTCATTTCCAGTAAAAAGGGCCTCCAGCCACCTGTAATCCTCAAGCGAAACGCAGAGGTAAACCTGTACTTTACGCTGGTATTCTGTGAGGTCGTGGTACCACCCCGGTTCGAGCCAGCCCATCCGTGAGACAGCAAAAGCTGCCGCGTGGCTGTACCACTGTTTAAAACTGTTGCCACTCGAGAACCATTATTCCCCGTCGGTCGTCGGTTCTTCGAGTCAAATGGCCGTCCCATTGTCACTTCAGCTTTTCCCGTAGTAGAGCCAGAGTAGCCGATATAGTCCAATGGCATATCGGTTACTGCGATTCTACTTTAAATATCCTTATTTCTTAACATATCACGCAGAGAAACCCCGAGCATAGCATAGCTCTCTGAGCGACTGAGCTTCCCCATTAAGCCAAAAGTAGAAACCCAAGACTCAGATCCATTTTATGTCATCACTGGCAACACTCACTGGTTGTTTAATTTTAATTTCAAGTTTTGAGATATAAGTACCTGGAGTGGCAGCAACCAATCAATTAATTTATTTTTACAATCTCTTAATTTTAAAGGGTATATGTCAATGCTTTTATTAATTTTATTATATAGGTAAGCTGATTGTATTTTAAAATGTCGTTTGGCTGATTTAGTTTTAGTTTTCTGAAGTTTTACAACATACCTGTTTCTTCTTTTATTAAGTTTATTAGAATGAAATGATAAAGACCTATGGAGTTTTAGAATAGTTTGTAATATATATAACTTTCTCACTGATAATAATTCACTGTATCGATAGAGTTTAGCTGTGGCAAATTTGAACGGCTTAGAATACATAACCTTAAGTAGGCAACGTTGCCCTCTCTACACTTCAAGAAATTTTGTCTTTGAAGCTCCACCCCATATATGGATACAATATCCCAGGACTAACTGAACCAATGTAACATATATTTGATTGATAAGCTTCTTAGTGGTAATATATCTTAAAGATTTCAAAATCCATATTAACTTTCTGATTCGGTTATTAATGAAATCTATGTGAGGATGCCAACATAATCGTTGGTCGAGTATTATTCCTAGGTATCTGGTGATGTTGACTTTCTCTATTTCAGGACAATTGGAGTTATATATGTTTTGGTTATTGCATTTATGTATTTTCAGTTTTAGTTCTAGGTTCGGATGAGTTTTTTTACTATTGGAGAATCATATATAATATGTTTTGGTAATATTTAATGTCAGGAAATTTGATTGGAGCCAATTAAATACTTTGAATTACCCGGATTGTGCAAGTTTAAACACTGAATCCCAAGAAGTCCCCAAAAAAAGCAGTGCAGTATCATCAGCATATGAGAACACGAGACCACCGTCAATATTCATATTACAAAGCTCGTTAATATATATAAGGAATAAAGTTGGGCCTAAAACGCTGCCTTGTGGAACGCCAAAGGAGATCCGTAAGTCGTCACTTACATAATCATCAATTTTAACTCTTTGAGTTCGACCAAACAGGTAGTCTCTTAAAAAATTAAATGGTGAACTTCTCACGCTGCAATGTTCTAATTTTTGTAAAAGGATGGGCAAAAAGACTGTATCAAAAGCCTTTTTTAAATCGAGAAAGACCGTTAAACATTTTTTTCCACTATCAAGGCAGTCTGAGATTCGAGTTGTTAGTGCTAAGATAGCATCATCTGTGGACTTTCCTTGCCTAAAGCCAATTCGTGAATCAGATAATTTATTGAATTTATTAAAAAATCTTAAGAGTCGAGTGTTAATTAATTTTTCGATAATTTTTGATACAGATGGTAAAACAGAAATTGGCCGATAATTATTAATATCGTTTCTTATGCCAACCTTAAACACCGGCGCCACAATTGATTGTTTAAGAGAACGTTTTACGGAAAAACTCCCTCCCTGAAGCAGAGATTTGTTAGGTGACAAATGATAGGCACTACAAGATCTTTGGACAGCTTGAGGAACTTTGTGGAGATGTTGTCCCAACTGGGAGCACTTTCCGATTTAAGGCCCATAAGTACACTAGCAACTTCTTGGTCGTCAGTTTCCGGAAGGACAAATGACGAACTATGACAATTATTTAGATTACTGTTAGCATAAGAAAGTGGGCTGTGAACGAGAATAGAGTTAGCCAGGTTTCTTCCCACACTAGCAAAGAAATCATTGACGTGATAAACTGAATTTATAGGGGTATATTTAACACTGAATAATTCAGTGTTAGGCGTTTTAGTTGATTTTAAATGAGTAATTTTTTTATAGTATTTCAAAGCAATTTTGAGATTTTAGTATTTTGAGCCAATTGTTCCCTTTCATATTTATGTTTTAGATTTTAAGTAAATTGTTGCAATAGTTACGATACCTTTTAAAAGCTATTTTCAAAATTTCGTTGCTGGGGTCTTTCCGAAGATTTAATTGCATTATATTTCAAACCAGGAGTAACCCATGGCTTAGTAGCTTTTTTACGATTTTTGGACAGACCACCCACTGATCTGCTTTCTTCTAGGGACTCACTGAGTTTCATTATCAATTGTTTTGCAACGAGATAAGGATCATTGCAGTATAATAAATCATTTAGATTTTAATATAATAAATTTTCAACAGCTCTATCCCAATGATACATTACCGTTTTGCACTGATTTTCATTTTATTTTAGGTTAGATAGACATAAAAAAACAATACTATGGTCTGTCACTGTAGTTTTCAGTATTGCTTCAAAAGCTGACATTATTTTTATATCAATTTTTAACATACAATGATCAAGACAGGTATTAAGTCTGGTAGGAAGAGTATGTCCTGGTAAGATCCCAAGTGTAGCCATCATGTTTAAATAATAAGACCTATTATTGCACTCATATGTAGGTTCATTACTTCTCGGTATCAGATTAATATTTATATCTCCTAATATTACAATATTTTTTGTGATCTTACTATATCCAAGTGATTATAAAGCGAATCAACAAATTTTATTGCATTTTTATTTGAGGGCGAGCGATATATGCCAAGAATGATGTTATCGACAGTTTCAACTTGCAAAAAAGATGCATGTTCGAGTTTAATTTTTAATTTCATTTTTTCAACTTTAAGATTCTTCCTCACATAAATCACTACGCCGTCATTTTGATAATTGTTATAAGTCGTCGCGGAAGTACTATAATTAGCAATAATAGGTTTAATTTATTAGGATCCAGTCGGCATTCTGTCAGAATTAATATGTCGATTTCAAAACTTAAGCCCATTAATGTAACTTCAAAGTCATCAATATTTTTAAAGACACTCCTAATATTCTGGGTTATTAATGTTAAATCACTTATTTTAACTTTATGTATACTAAGGTTTTGGATGTCACACTCTGTTGCATAAGCAATTTTAGTATCGTCTATTTCATTCAGTGTGTTAAGAGAGCAACGCTTGTTCAAAGGTATATAAAACACAAATCAGTACAATATTAATTAGTCGTAATTTTGTTTGACAGGTCGGTCATAAACCGGCCGATATATATTTAATGGGATGAACCATTTAATTATCAAATTATTTACAATAGCCAATATCAAGGTCATGATAGTAATTTGCAGAAAATCAATTCTTACAATTTTAGCATATTTGTTAGAGTTATATGACATAATAAAAGCTCCTCTATAACATAATAAGTTTTTATATATAAATTTAAATTAGTTACAAACTACAATTAAACTTATGAATAAATTAAAAATTTTCTGAGAAAAGACCGAAACATAGAAAAATATTTTAAAGCAAGTTGCCAGGCACATAATAACTAGTCAAGTGGCGTTTAGAAGTTGATGAATTTACGACTCGTTATTAACCAGCAGGATGGGAGACGTCTCACCTTTTCTAAAGTAAACCTTACCGTAAGATGTCTAACAGAATTTGTATGATTTCATCTAAACAACATCTCGGACGAGAAAGTGCAAGCGGGCAGACTTCGCCGTCAGCTACTCGGAAATAAAGGTTGGAGTATCTTTAGACGTCCAATGTCCGAGATGTTTGGCACATAGTTTAGTTTTATATTTTATGTTAAATGCTTTACTCAGCTTTATTACCTCATTTTTAAGTATAGCAGGTGATGTCTCCACAATTATGGGTGTTTTGAGTAGAGCTTTTTTCCCCCCGGATTCTGTATATATCAGTAATGTTATTTTTACTTAGTTCGCAACCGATATTTTTTGTAGAGGCATAAAACCATATCAATGAGATCCTCTTTTGTTTCCTTTTCTTTCTTCGGTGCATTTTTAATCTCAAAGTTGGCTTTCCTCCTATATTTTTGCATACCTTCAACTTTGTTCTCCAACATGGTTATGTAGCTCTTATCCTCCTTCACCTGGTCCTCCAAACGCTCTATTTTCTTTGTAAACTCCTCATTTTGCGCCGGTAAAAATGCTATAGAATTTTCAATATTGTGATTGGTATGCGGGACTTCCTTTAATATAGCTGTATTTTTCTTAAATTTTTTTTCTTCTGAGGCTATCACAATCGTAATCAATGCCTTCATTTTCGCAAAATCTGAAGTAATTTCGTCTTGTCTTTTCCTTTTCCCGCGTTGGGAAACGAAGTTAGGTGGAGTCAAATTTTGCTGAGAGATTGAGTGAACATTAGAGTCCGATAAAGACCTATTCATTGCAGAATCCATATCGTATTTCTATGCTAACAAAGTTGCTTTTTACATGTATGTACTGATATTACTAAACTCAATAGTAGCACTGCACAGTTCTGCGTAGCCGAGTTGTCTACGGCGACAGTACTCGTAGCGTCGTAGCAGTTCAACTCGTAGCACAGCTCGTAGTAAGTAGCTTAGGCGCACCGGCCAAAGGGAGTCAAAAATAGCAACTGACTTCCTCGCACGTGAGGTCTGCGGGTGCGTGACTCACTAGCAACACGCGCCAACACAAATAAATTACACAGCAAAACTGAGCTTAATATGCAAACAGTAACAGTTTATATTCGACTGCACTAATTAATTTTTTAATTTTAACAGACCGCGACACGTCCGCTGTCAACAAGATACGGGACGAAATAGGATGATAACTCGATTAATTCGGCATTTGCCGCTACGTCAATAACTTGGATAGCTTCAGTCTTCGAAAGTTACTTTTCAAATTGACTGATCTCGGAAATATGCAAATCAGGCAACCTACAACTTGTAATATATGACGGCCATTCAACACTCCTTGACTTAAATATTATTATAAAAGCTAACGAAAACAATATTATCCTTCCAAAACTACCGCCTCATCCTTTCCATATTTTGTAACTAAGCGAAATTAAAGTTATTTTTCACTTAGCATTGTCTTTATTACACTTTCAAAACATCTAGAGCAAGTGTGACATAAATGCATTTATTGGCACATCACTATATTGGTTAAAAACTGTCACACTTACCCAACGCTTAGAAAAATCCATTGTTACACAAAACAAGATGTTCAAATCGTTCAAATAGATCATAAAATATATTGACATTAGTGTCATCTCATCAATTTTCTTGAAAACTACAGATAATAAAGTAACTACAAAAACAGGTGTACTGTCACACTTACCTCATTGGTGGGGTAAGTGTGAAAGTCTTCCACCTTTATTAGTTTTAACTATCTCAAATTACAAAATGCCACTTATTGATACTAAAATGCTTGATCGAACAAACAACCACTTAATAATTAATGTTTTAGAACGGAATTATTTATGTTACACCTTTACAGAGTAGAAATATTTTAATGTTCTTTTTAGTTTTAATTAATTTATGTCACACTTGCCTCGGGTGACTCTATATGTTTTGATATTTCTTGGAGTTCCAAAACGGTAGGTTATGCTACAAGTTAATTTCTTCTGAACTTTTTCGATCCTGTCTGTGTGAACTTGTGAGGTAGCATACTGTGCTGCAATACACGGGCTTGCTCCTTGAAAAACTGTTGACAGTTGCTGATTTTTTAAAATTCATTGAGTTTCTCAATATAAAGCCTAGCGACCTATTTGCTTCCCCCACTATCCTGTCAATACGCCTATGGAATGACCTGCCTGAAAAATTGAGACAACCTACCTGCAAACAAACATTTAAGAAGAACATTCGAGATCATTTTCTAAAACTGCTTTACAACTGCTAAGTTCCATCGTCATCAGTATATTACGTTTCTTTATGTATCTTGTATTTTATCATATGTTTTTATTATATAAATTTATATACTTGTGTATATTGATATATGTATGTATGTATGTATGTGGGTGTGTATATGTATATATGTAAATGTATGTTTATGTATATGTATGTGTGTATGCATATTTCTTTGTAACCGCCTTCGTAGTTATATCACTGCGTCAAGGTTGACTGGCAGAGAATGCTTTTAGCATTAAGTCCGGCTTTTTTTCCTTTACTTAATGTGTAAGGTTCAATAAAGTTTAAATAAATAAATAAATAAATATGGTTCGAAAACTTCAAATGGCAATCAATTATGGCATCAAGATCTCGAATAGTAATCACTTCTTCGACTTGGTGCCTGCTATTGTGTATTTCGACTGAAATTTATTGCGTTTTCTGCTGTACTTAATGTGATAGCATTTCGTAGCATTAAGGAACATTTTATTATTGTAACACAATATCTGAAGATTTTTAATGTCTTCCTGGAAGATGACGGGCATCTGAAACTTTGATACCGTTTTCGTGATTTTAACTTTATCAGCAAAAAGATATGCACCGCTTTGGTTATTCACACGTGTTATGTCATTGAAAAATATGTTAAAGAATAATGGTCCTAAAATCGAGGCCTGTTGTACTTCTAAAAATGTTTCAAATAGCCTAGATTGTTCGCCATTAATTACCACCCTAGAAAAGCGAATTTGAGGTAAGATTTACACCATTCAAATAGGTTATCTGTAATTCCAAATAAATATAATTCATGATTCAGGATGCTGTGGTTCACTTTGTCAAAGGCTTTTAAAAATCTGTATATATGGCGTCAACTTGTAAGCCTTGATCTAATATTTCTTTTATACAAGAAGTGAAGAGAATAAGGTTAGTGTTGGTCCAACGTCTGGACATAAAACCATGCTGATTTTCGATTATGTATTTGTAGATATGCCGATAAATTACAAAGTGAAGTAATGACTAAAACACTTTCGATACTGCTGACGAAATAGATATTGGACGGTAATTAACTACTTAGGTTTTTATTCGATTCTTAAATATAGGTACTACTATAGCTAGTTTTCATTCATCAGGGAATATGTTTATTTTGAGAGATTGATTGTAGCTATGCTTTTAGATATTGTGATCAGTGTACATTTAATGACCAGCTACGCTGCTAAACTATCTTGATCCATTTCAAATTAATGACCAGCTAGGCTGCTATCATATCGTAATTATTGCATTGATTTATGAAACAGAAACAGAAACAGAAACTTTTTTATTCAATATAGATTATAAATAATACTTATTAAAGGCACTCTTTTGTATAATTACCACTGGTTCGAAAAAAACCTCTGTCCTGGGAAGAACCAGCAAGAAACCCAGCGGGACTTTTTTTTTAAATAACAGCTTACAATCATGTATGTTACACAAATTAACAACACAACAAATTAGAAATAGCTTGGGAGCGATCACCTCACTTCCAGGGGTTATTATCATCTATAAGTTCTTTAATATTATAATAATCCTTTTTATACAAACTTAGTTTAATAAAGTTTTTGAACTTTGAGCAGGTCAAATTTTGTATATTTTCTGGAATTTTGTTGTAAAAGCGTATACATCGCCCCAAGAATGAATTACTGACTCGATGGAGTCGAGTAACTGGTACTACTAGCTTGTGTCTGTTCCTAGTATTTACAGAATGAATATCACTTATTTTTGTAAAACTACTTTTATTTTTGTGTACGTACATTACATTTTCATAAATGTATTGAGAGGCCAGAGTTAATATATTAATTTCCTTAAATTTTTGTCGCAGCGACTCTTTAGGCTTTAAATCATAAATTGCTCTTATGGCCCTCTTCTGCAAAATAAATATAATTTCAGTGTCAGCTGCATGTCCCCATAGCAAAATACCATACGACATTATGCTATGGAAACAGCTAAAGTAAACTAGTCTAGCTGTTTCAACACTAGTTAGACTTCTAATCTTTTTTACAGCATATGCTGCAGAACTAAGTCTGCTTGCTAGCTTTGATATATGGGGGCTCCATTGAAGCTTCACGTCTAGTGTGATTCCAAGAAAAATGGTGGTATCTACAAGACTCAGTTTCTCCCCATTTAAAATTACATTAGTATTTAATTGTTTGACATTTGGAGTCATAAATTTCATACATTTCGTTTTAGTGCCATTTAAATGCAAATTATTGACATTGAACCAATTCACTAATTTAGATATAGCATTATTTACTTCGTCATATTTTAGCAAATGTCGACTTAATTTGAAAATTAAAGAAGTGTCATCTGCAAATAATACTATATCATGGTTATCTCCTACTATGTAAGGTAAGTCATTAATATATTATACAAAAAACAGAAAGGGGCCGAGAATTGAGCCTTGAGGCACGCCTATCTGTACCATCGACCCGGAAGAACTCGTACTGTTGATGACAACTTTTTGCGTTCTCTTACTTAAATATGAAATAATTAATTTTAGAGCATCACTTCTTACACCGTAGTGTTGAAGTTTCCTGATTAATGTTTCATGGTGAACACAATCGAAGGCTTTGGATAGGTCACAAAATATACCCAAAGCATCCTGTGAATTCTCATATGCATTAAATATATATTTAATCAGCTCAACACCGGCATCAGTTGTCGAGCGACCCCTTGTAAAACCAAATTGATTTTTATGAAGTAAATTATTTATATTAAAGAAATTTAACATTTGATCAAGAATATTTTTTTCAAAAATCTTACTAAGTGTTGGTAGTACAGAAATAGGTTTAAAATTGGCGGGGTCTAATGTACTACCAGATTTAAATAAAGGTATTACTTTACTATACTTCATTAAATCAGGAAACACACCAGATTCGATACTAGT
>JAVANC010000003.1:39022863-39071178 GCA_033319125.1 Parnassius glacialis | reverse complement strand
GAAATGCGGCTGATTCAGAAACTATTTTTGTTTTACAGAAGAGGGCCATTAGAGCTATTTACAATCTAAAACCGAGAGTCTCTTAGAGATAAATTTAAAGAAATAAATAAATTAACTTTGGCCTCTCAGTATATTTACGAAAATTTAATGTATGTTCACAAAAACAAAGGTAGTTTTAGTAAAAAAAGTGATGTGCATTCTGTAAACACTAGGAACAAACACAAGCTAGTGATACCAGTTTCTCGACTCCACAGAGTCAGTAATTCATTCTTGGGGCCATGTATACGCTATTACAACCAGGTCCCGGAAAGTGTACAGGCTCTTTCTATTAGCAAGTTTAAATGTTTAGTTAAGTTGAAACTGTACAAAAAGGGTTATTATAGTATAAATGAATACATGGTTGATAATAACCCCTGGGAATGAGGTGATCGCTTCCAAGCTGTTTCTAAAATAAATTTTGTACTTATATAGTTGTATAACCATTATTGTAAAATTTGCTTTAAAAAAAAAGTCCCGCTGGGTTTCTTGCTGGTTCTTCCCAGGACGGAGGTTTTTTTTTTCGAACCAGTGGTAAAGTAAAAAATGACTTTCAGTAAGAATTACACATGTGATCTATATTGAATAAAAAATTATTAACGGGTGATTCAAGTAGAGATACTTTTTTCAATTGCCTTTTTTTGACAGATCACGTGTGATTCGTGTCATGCTGTCATGTTATTTTTGTTTAGTATTGTTTGGCATTTTATAATGGAAAGACTTACGCCTGAACAACGTTTACAAATCGTTCAACTTTATTACGAAAATTCACGTTCTGTGAGGAATGTGTTTCGTGCACTTCACTCAACATATGGTCAACATAATCGGCCAACTGAGCGTACTATTCGCAATACCATCACCCACTTGGAGACCCAGCATTCATTATTGGACAATATTCGACCGAACAGATCACGTCCAGCACGCTGTGAAGAAAATATAGCGGCCGTAGCTGAAAGTGTACACGAAGACCGTGGAGAGTCGATTCGGCGCCGTTCACAGCACCTGGGACTGACGTATGGTACGACTTGGCGCATTTTACGTCGAGATCTTAAATTGAAAGCGTACAAAATACAGCTTGTGCAACAACTGAAGCCGCTCGACCTTCCGAAGCGACATCGCTTCGCTCTATGGGCTCTTGAAAAGTTCCAAGAAAATCCGACGATTTCGAGGCAAATTTTGTTTAGCGATGAGGCCCATTTCTGGCTCAATGGGTATGTAAACAAACAAAATTGCCTCATTTGGGACGAAGAACAACCTAAAGAGATTCAAGAACTGCCACTTCATCCAGAAAAAAGAACGGTTTGGTGTGGTTTGTGGGCCGGTGGAATCATCGGTCCATATTTCTTTAAAAATGATGCCGGTGCGAACGTAACCGTCAATGGCGACCGTTATCGTGCCATGATAACCGACTATTTGATGCCTGAAATTGAAGCTCGTAATCTCAGCGCCATTTGGTTTCAGCAAAACGGCGCCACTTCTTACATATAGCATCAATCAATGGATTTATTGAGAGAACATTTCGGTGAGCACATAATTTCACGTTTTGGGCCGGTCGATTGGCCACCAAGATCGTGTGATATCACACCGTTAGACTTTTTCCTTTGGAGATATGTAAAATCTAAAGTTTATGCGGACAAACCCGCTTCGATTCAGGCCTTGGAGGAAAACATCACCCGTGTCATTCGCCAGTTACCAGTCGAAATACTCGATCGAGTCATCGAAAATTGGACTCAACGGATGAACCATCTGCGACGTAGCAACGGCCAACATTTGATAGACATAATTTTCAAAAAATAAATGCCAAAGAATGATCTTTCAAATGATAATAAACATTTTCCATTAAATTTGAATTTTCTGTGTATTTCTTTAAATAAGTAGGGAACCTCGAAATGGATATTATATTATATTCTATTCTATTCTATTCATCAATGGCGAGTACATAACTCACCTTCGATTTGCCGACGATAGAGTACTTATAGAAAAACCACTGAAGGACCTAAGCACTATACTCTATGACCATAATAGTGCTTCGCAACGGTCTTAAGATGAACATGGACAAAACAAATATTATGTATAACGTCCATGTCACACCTATGCCGGTAGTTATTCGGAGCACTAAGCTCAAAGTTGTTGACGAGTATGTTTACCTGGGATAAATAGTCCGACTAGGTGGGTGTCTAACTTTGACCGAGAGGACAATCGACGGATTCAACTAGAATGGGCAGCGTTTGAGAAATTACGGCACATCTTCTCATCAGGTATACCTCAAAACTTGAAAACGAGACTGTACAACCAGTGCGTGTTGCCAGTGATGACATATGAAACTGAGTTCTGGTACTTGCTGGCCAGATGAGGAAGCTGAATGTCGCTCAACGAGCTATGAAGTTGGCCATGTTCGGAGTTTCTCTGCGTGATAAACTTGGAAACGAGGATATTCGCAGTGAAACCAGAGTGACCGTCATAGCCCAACGGATTAGTAGGCTGATGTGGCAATGGGCTGGCCATATAGTTTGAAGAACTGACAACGGATAGGTAAAAAGGGTCTCAAATGGCGGTTTTGTACCAGCGGACGAAGTGTAGGGCGTCCCCCTACTAGATGGAGTAATGACCTAAGACATGCAGAAAGTCGATGGATGCAGGTGGCTCGGGAACGTTCTTTGTGGCATTCCTTGGGGGAGGCCTTTGTTCAGCAGTGGACTTGTGAAGGACTGTAATGATGATGATGATGATGATGATGAGTAACTCTTAAAAAGAACCTTGTGGATTAAGTAGAAAGTTTATTTTTCAAGTAGGTAACGCACATTTAGAAAACAAGCCGTGTTTCTTCATATTTATATGATCTCATTAATACAAAGAATTTGGCTTGCGCAAATTTTCAAGTGACAGTATTTTAAATTTCTGTAAATATAGAATAGAATAGAATATAATAACTATTGGTAAATCAAAAATGTACATGCCTTAATCGCTTTAAAAAATTACGTAATAGTTTAAATACACACAAGTTTTCACTAATAACCTTATTATACTTCCAATTTTCCAATAACTTTATTTCAAACTTCAATTTAAACAAAAATTTGGAAAATCGAAAAGTGCACGGCTCATTATGCTCATAATATGATCATATCATAATTCTGGTCACTCCATAACGTCCAAGACGTATTTAAGTGCAAATATATACATCCTACATACTTACTTTTAGTACGTACTACTACTATTTATTTTGTGCTTTAAAATATTGTAATAAAAATCTCTGATTATTATAATAATCAAGTATGTATGAAATTTGATTTTTTCGAATATTTTTTATTTGTATAGCGACCGTTATGAGCCGCTGCAAGCAACCGATACAGTAGTAATTCGGTTGACATCGGACTGAATGAAGCAGTCTATTTAGTAAAATAAATTATTACGAGGCTGCTAAACACCGAACATTTCGACAGCTGAAAAATATTAATTATAACTAAACAAAACAAAATTAAGCTGCTATTTACATTCAGTGGCTTAGTGGATAGATAAAGAGATCAAAAATAGATTGTGTTAAACAATTGTTATTTTCAAAAGTTATCGTGTTGACCACTCCATGCAGACTTGATAAATCTATACCATAAGCCACTAAAATCACTCTTTTATGTAAAAATAGCAAATCGGTTAAAAAAATATTTATATATTCAACAATTATTTATCTTTGTGAACATTTATTTTTTTATAGGATAAGGGTGACAAACGAGCACACAGTCCACCTGATTGTAAGTGGTTGCTGTGGCCCATAGACATCTACATCTATCCTCTATTACAAATCAAAATGTAGATGCGTTGTCACCTGTGAGGACTAAGATGGAATGCCTCATTTCCAGTAAAAAGGGCCTCCGGCCACCTGCACTCACCAAGCGAAACGCAGAGGTAAACCTCTACTTCACGCTGGTATTCTGTGAGGTCGTGGTACCACCCCGGTTCGAGCCGGCCCATCCGTGCGACAGCAAAAGCTGCCGCGTGGCTCTACCACTGTTAAAAACATGTACTTTTTATATCATTTTTTTTAATAAGATAGGGTGACAAACGAGCACACAGTCCACCTGATGGCAAGTGGTTGCTGTGGCCCATAGACATCTACATCTATCATCGATTACAAATCACAATGCAGATGCGTTGTCACCCATGAGGACTAAGATGGAATGCCTCTTTTCAATTAAAAAGGGTCTCTGGTTCTCTACACTCACCATACGAAACACAGCAGCATTAAGCTGCTATTTTACGCTGGAATTCTGCGAGAGCGTGGTCCTTCCCCGGTCGAGCCGACCCATTCGTGCTACAAATATACTACTAACATAGCTGCAGCATGGCTCTACCACGTTAAATTTTTTTTATATATTCAATATAATTGTTATACAAGATTTTATGCGACAAACCGGTGGATTCTCGATTTTTGTGCGCTAGCAAAACATACCTACGCGCTTTGTGCTTAAGGCATGCAATATGATATTTTTTATTTAATATCTCGGAGCACGGCAGTGCCCCCGCCAATTCGAGCAAAATAGCGGCACGGCCGTACCATCCTTTTCTCGAAGCAGTTCAGGCCATTTTCGAAACCCTATAACTTCGTTGGAAGCCTGAATTTTCACTAACCAAGTAGGTATTGTATAAACTCGGTATATTTAAAATTTCATTAAATTTGAACGAGTAGTTTAAGAATTATAACTAGTCAAAGTTTCTTAATTTTGTTATACACTGACTGACCGATCATCGAATTTCTAAGGCACTTCTAGCAGACATAGAAGCTTCAAATTTGAAATCCAATCATCTTTGAATATACAAATTAAAGGAAAATTAAAATATTTTGCATTTTCAGTCCAGTTTTTTAGAAACACTAACTGCATAAATAACTTTGTAATCCCATATAAATATATAGGATTACAAAGCTCCGTTTGCAGTGAATGTATCAGTGTACATATATACCTAGTTAGGTCATAAATTCTGTCACATGTTTAATATAAAATAATTGAAACAAGTTTATTCATTATGTAACCATTTATATACCAAAATGAACTTGAAAAACATAGATTCTTATGACACTAAAGTTTATTCAAAATGACCTCCGTGATTTTGAATACAGGCCTTCAATCTGCGCGGCCAGTCGTCTATCGCAGCACGAACGAGGTCCATGTCAATATCAGCGGCTGCCTTAATCAAGGATGTCTTGAGTGACTCCAAATTGGGATGAGGCTTTGAGCACGCCTTTTCCTCCAAGTGTTGCCATATCTTGTAATCTAACGGATTCAAATCTGGACTGGAGGAGAGCCAGTCTTCGTGCCGGATGAAGTCGATTTCACGCGCCGCCAGCCAGTCTTGTGTGCTCTTTGCTCTATGAGCTGGCGCCAAATCTTGCTGGAATACCCAGTGCCTGTTATTGAACATGGTATGAGAAACAGGTTCCACAAGGTTCGTTAGGACTGTTTTTTGATACACAACTTCATTCGTTTTTACACCTTTCTCACAAAAATGTTAAGCCCCAATAAGAAACTCCCAACCATACCATGAGCGAGGATGGAAAATGACCTCGTTGGACACGTGAAATACGGTTACTCGCTTCTTCACTGCTGTGTGCGTACACGTTATCATTTTGTTTGTTGTAGCTCCCTTCTACGGTAAAAAATTTTTCATCCGAAATAAGAATTTCCCGATATTTTTTCCCGCGTACCGCTTCAACAAAGCGCGGCATCTCTTCAGTTTCAGATCCATTAGACGAGCATTCAAACGATGTCCTGTTTTCTTCGATATGTCCGAAGCCCTAAGTCTTCATTTAACACCCTTTTCACCGTGGTTCTGCTTTACCCCATCTGAAGGGCCAACAGTTTCTGTTTACGTTTGGGATTTCTTTGATTTCGATTTTTAACAGTGGTAGAGCCAGGTGGCAGCTTTTGCTGTCGCATGGATGGGCCGGCTCGAACCGGGGTGGTACCACGACCTCACAGAATACCAGCGTGAAGTAGAGGTTTACCTCTGCGTTTCGCTTGGTGAGTGCAGGTGGCCGGAGGCCCTTTTTACTGGAAATGAGTTATTCCATCCTAGTCCTCACGGGTGAAAACGCATCTGCATTTTGATCTGTAACAGAGGATAGATGTAGATGTCGATGGGCCGCAGCAACCACTTGCCATCAGGTGGACTGTGTGCTAGTTTTTCACCCTTATCTTATAAAAACAAAAAAATTCGCGCCTCCACAGCTTTTATCACTGCTGGAGTCCTAACAGACCGAGGGCGACCACTTCTTGACCTGTCATCTACACTAGAGTCTTCATTGTATCGTTTGATGGTACGATAAACGAATCTTTTGGTTATATTCAAATTTTTCAGTATGTCAAGAATTTGAATTGTCGCGTAACTGCAATGATGCAACGCAATAACTGCAACACGGTCTTCTTTAAGCATCCACTCCATATTTAAAAATGAGTGGAATTCTAAAAAGTATACAGTTTTATTTTCATGAACAATTCGAAATTCGAATTCAATAAACATTTTTGTGGCCAACATTCTAAAAGAAAAGTTTTTACTGTGTGACATTACTTATGACCTGGCTGTGTATATATATATACAACATGTAACATAATTAACGCATTTGAGAAAGTAGTTTGTTCAGAATCGTTTACTGAATCGATTTCTATCATTTTTAATATAGGTAATTTTTTATCCAAAAATAATTGAAACTACGTAATTTACAGTCACACTAAACCTGTCAAGTTAATACACACGGAAATGGACCGTAACTCAAGGCAATAAGACTTAAAAGTGCAGTTTTTATTTGTATTAATACAAATTCCGTCATTTAATACAAAATAAAGAAAATTGAACCTTATTTCAAGTATATTAAAGTCTTTACAAATACAGAGTTTGGAGTACGTTATAAAGGTCGCGGCGGCCGGGCCATTGACCTCCCAGATCACCTGATTACGTACGTATTAATTATTAATACGTATTAAATATTAATACGTATTAAATCATTAGTTTATTTTAGTGAGACAAATTAATTCCATGAGTGAACGATTTTAGAATAGTGGAAAATGACACTGAATTGCTTTCTAAATTATTTTCTTTCTTTTTCTTTTTTTAAAACGTAACCTCCACACTAGGATTTTCTCTTGTATTGTGGGGGCAGTGTACAATCAAAAATTTCACAAGGACAAACATCCAGACCCAGAACAATTATTTGTAGGCCATACAAATATTGTTCCGTGCGGGATTCAAACCCGCGGTCCTTAGCGCTGCAACTCAATTGCTAAGCCACTGCGCCACGGAGCCGTGGTGGACATTTTGAAAATGTATTAAAATACAACGTTGCATGAGAGTTTAGGCTATCAGTAAGTTAAATATATTGGTAAATCCAATTGGGCATACCTTAAGCGCATTAAAAAAATTACGTATAACATGATTATACGGAATTATTAAAGTAGTTTAAATACATATCGACAGCACTATCGGCTTCAACACCCTCGAAAACCATGAAAATGACACCCATGATGAAAAAATTGATACCTATTGCAGCCGCCATCTTGGATTTACATTTCGACACCACTATCGGCTTCAACACTCTTGAAGCCCATGAAAATGACACCCGAGATGAAAAAATTGGTACCAACTTCAGCCGCCATCTTGGATTTACATTTCGACAGCACTATCGGATTCAACACCCTCGAAAACCATGAAAATGACACCCAAGATGAAAAACTTGATATATATTGCAGCCGCCACCTTGGATTTACATTTCGACAGCACTATCGGCATCAGCACCCCCGAAAACCATGAAAATGACACCAATGATGTAAAAATTTATATCTATTGCAGCCGCCATCTTGGATTTACATTTCGATAGCACTATCGGCTTCAACACCCTCGAAAACCATGAAAATGACACCCATGATGAAAAAATTGGTACCTACTTCAGCCGCCATCTTGGATTTACATTTCGACAGCACTATCGGCTTCAACACCCTCGAAACTCATGAAAATGACACCCATGATGAAAAAATTGATACCCATTGCAGCCACCACCTTGGATTTACATTTCGACAACCCTATCGGCTTCAACTTTCTCGAAAACCATGAAAATGACACCCATGATGAAAAAATTGATACCTATTGCAGCCGCCATCTTGGATTTACATTTCGACAGCACTATCGGTTTCAACACCCTCGAAAACCATGAAAATGACACCCAAGATGAAAAATTGATATATTTTGCAGCCGCCATCTTGGATTTACATTTTGACAGCACTATCGGCTTCAACACCCTCGAAAACCATGAAAATGACACCCATGATGTATAAATTGGTACCTAATTCAGCCGCCATCTTGGGTTTACATTTCGACAGCACTATCAGCTTCAACAACCTCGAAAACCATGAAAATGACACCTATGATGAAAAATTTTATACCTATTGCAGCCTCCACCTTGGATTTACATTTCGACAGCACTATCGACTTCAACACCCTCGAAAACCATGAAAATGACACCCATGATGAAAAAATTGATACCTATTGCGGCCGCCATCTTGGATTTACATTTCGACAACCCTATCGGTTTCGACACCCTCGAAAAGCATGAAAATGACACACCCATGACAAAAAAAATTATACTACTTACTTTTAGTACGTACTACTATTATTTATTCTGTGCTTTTAAATATTGTAATAAAAAATCTCTTATTATTATTATAATCAAGTATTTAAGAAATTTAGTTATTCGAATATTGTGTATTTGTACAGCGATCTTTTTGAGCCGCTGAAAACAACCGAAACAATGTCCACTCACGACGGCGACTGAAGCCGAACTAAACTTAATACAAAGGTACTCTGTGAACTAAACTACTCTATGGCTTGAGATCCCCATTTACAGAAACAATTTGTATACGAGGTAAGCAAATCAACGAAAATTTCGCCATTTTGGAGCCGAAAAAAATTAATTATAGCTAAACAAAACAAAATTACACTGCCATTTACATTCAGTGGCTTCCCACATGATAGATGAAGAGATTAAAAAATAGATTGTGTTAAACAATTGATATTTTCAAAAGTTATAGTGTTTACAAGCCACATGGACATGATAAATCCACACCATAAGACACTAAAACCCTTTTTTTTATTTAAAAAGAGCAATTAATCGATTTAAAAAAATTATTAATAAGTTCAACAATCATTTATCTTTCTAACAATGTGCTTTTTATATCATTTATATGTATAATATGATTGCTAGATACGATTTTATTCGATAAAATGTTGGAATTTTAATTTTTAGGCGATAGTAGAACATTACCTTGCGCTTTCGCTTAAGGTATGCAATATTTGATTCTTAAAATTATTGTAATCTTGATTCACATCTTTTAAACACGAGCGACGAACGTGAACGCGAGCGAATAGGTACCTACTGTGATAGAAAGACCCTCAAAACCTACGTGAGCGACTGCGTGCGTTCGTGGATTTATACTGTGACCACAACATTGTTCCGGAATTAGTATAACTAATTTAAATAATCAATGCATAAACATGTTTAATTAAAAAGTCAGAGTATGTATAATGATTATAACATAATATACTAATTGGGGTGTCTGAGGGTGTGCGTTAATTACGTTACATATTGTATATATATATATATATATATATATATATATATATATATATATAATCGCACTAAACTATCTAATTTAATATAATATGTATTACTTGAGAAATACATTGTGTTTTAATGCGATGGCTAAGTCAATCTATTTATTTAAAATATAAAAGATTTTTAGTATTGATGTGGCCACTATAAAATGTTATTAGGTTAGCTAATTACGTAGTAACTTGAGACAGAAGGACCCTTAAGTAGGGACTGAATAAATTAACCGACTTGGTATTTCATGGATTTCACAACTTTTTACGGTAGAAGAACTAAGTTGCGAGACTTGGCTTTTTTTACAAGTTATGTTTTTGATGGCATTAATATTTACATAATACTTATTGGAAGTTAGAGTAAGATGGTTAACGTTAGCTGTAAGCTTGACAATATTCTAGCAACCCGGGTTCGATCCCCGCCGGCACCAATGAAATAGTTAATTGCAATTTTAAGTGCTGATTTACCACGTGCTCGGCGATGAAGGAAAACATCGTGAGGAAACCTGCATGTTTGAGAAATAAGAAAAGAAATATTTGAAAGACATGTGAAGTTCGCCAACACGCATTGGGACAGCGCGGCGGACACGTCTTAGCCCTAAAACCCTCTCAGAAATGAGAGGAGGCCTGTGCCCAGCAGTGGGGCGTAAATAAGCTGCAACTTTCCTTTGCTTTACTTTACTTATTGAAAGTAGTAGTGATGTATAACATCTTTCTTCTCACTTTCCTGCAATCTGTGGTAATGATTTCGTGAAAAGGAACGGTAGTATGTAACAAGAAACCGGACCAATGAGCGCGCGCGGGGAAATCGGCAAAGCGCGCGCTATTTGATGTGACAAATGAGCGTGTGCGGTTATTGGATTGGTCGTCACATGTTAACCCATTTTTCGAGAGATTGTTACCGTCAGCCCACAGTGTGAGTGTATGTGTGACGAGAAAGAGATAACAAAAAAGAGAGGGAGAACGTACCAGCTGTGCGTTTACAGTGTGATGTAAAAATTGGGCTATTACAAAATGTGCTAATTTATGTGTTTACTTTTATATTAACAAATGTATTTACTTACTACTATTTATTTGTTTGATTAAAGAATAGCTGTTCCAAATTTCAGTATTTTCCTTTTTCATATTTTGAGTATTTCTGTCGCTGCTCTATTGATATTTTAATTTTGAATAAAACTAAACCTTATTACTCTTATTTTACCCATTAGTATACCTTTCTTATATAAAACAACAACATTTTATATAACTACAATAACTAAAAAGTTTCTAGTTCATAAACTTTAAATTTTATTTTATCAATTACGAGTATATTTATTTATTATAACAAAGACACACACAAATTGCCAAACCTAAAATCGTATGCAAGGCAAATAAAACTGACAGTCTTCAAACAAAGTGATAAAAATATTGTCGAAACTAACACTAGCACAGGGATTGACTCCATTAGTGCAAAAGTAATGGCGCATACGGCTCAAGAGAAAACGGACCTGTTCGCATCTCCCTTTGCCTACAATTCACGTCTGGACAGTGGCAACAACGTTTCACCTAAATTAGTTAACTGCGGGACCTCTATGTTGGAGGTTCGTATAACAAATAAGGAGGTTCTCAAAATCTTGCGGTGTCTAGACGTGAATAAAGCTAGTGGACTAGATGGTATACCAGCTATAGTTCAAAAGGTTTGTGCACCTGAGTTGTCTTCTGTGCTGACACACTTGTTCTGTCTCCTATTTGAGACTGGAATAGTGCCAAAATTCTGGAAGCTGGCCAATGTGCAGACTGTTGCCAAAAAAGACAGCCGTGCCGACCCTGCCAATTATCAGCCAATCTCAATTACCTCCATAATGTGCAAAATAATGGAGCGTATATTAAACGCCCGCTTAATGGCATAGTACTAGAACAGAATGACCTCCTTAGTGACCGGCAATATGGGTTACGCTGAAATCGGGTATCTGCGATCCTTCTAGCATATCCCATACATGTATGTAGTGAGGCACTCAAGAACAGTGGGGAAGCACTTGATGCCTCGAAGGCCTTTGATAGAGTTTGGCACAATAGCCTTTTGGGTAGGCTTTCGGAGTACGGCTTATCCCCTGGTCTGATTGAATATGTAAATGACTTTCTGAGTGAACGGTCTTTCCTCCGATCTGCTCATCCGATCTTATAGCGACTAACGCCGGTGTTCCTCAGGGGTCCGTTCTCTCCGCAACTCTCTTCCTGCTGCATATTAATGATTTGCTTATGCCCGGTATCTATGGGTATGCAGACGATAGCACAGTTATGGAGAGATACCAACCAAGTCTTCGGGCCAGTTGGGATCAAAAACAGTTCGAAAGAGAAGCAATGGTAGAACGTGTGAATCTCACACTACAGGCAGTCTCCAAATAGGCCAATGCCAATCTTAAGAAATTCATCGTCTCCAAAACACAAGCGTGTCTCTTCACTGCAAAAAGGCGCCAGCTCACTTTAGCTCTCTCTTTCTGAAATGTATCACTGGAATATAGCGACCGCCTTCAGTTGTTAGGGTTTGAGATATCCTCAAATCTAAACATCAGGCCGTTCATTGTGTCCAAGGCCAAATCAGCTGCCAAGGAAGCTGGGAGTCCTTGCAAAGGTGCGGCGATACTTCACGTCGGGACAGCTGCTTACTTTATACAAAGCGCAAGTCCGGTCGTGCATGGAGTATTGCTGTCATATGTGGGTTGGTGCTGCAAAATGCTACCTAGCAGCTTTGAACTAAATGGAAAGTCCAGCTTAGAGGCTTCTTGGTGACCCGAATTTGGTTTAAACCAATTTTACCAGCCTTTAACACAGATGCAAAGTAGCCAGCTTTTGGGTTTTCTACAGGATGCATTTCGAAGAGTGTGCGCAGGAATTGCATAATTTAATTCCTCCCTCTCCCTTCCACCATCGGACAACCAGACATTCGTCCAGTTTCCACCCTTTCGTTGTTGACTTACCACATATTCAAACGAAACTGTTCGCTACTTCAATCATCATGCGTATAGCAAATGAATGGAATAAGTTGCCATCATCTGTCTTTCCATCCGATTAAAGTGTAGGTGATTACAGGCAAGAGTGAATAGGCTTTTTTTAAGTCACTGCGCTTCACCATCTTAGGCTTCATCACCACTTACCATCAGGTGGGATCATAGATAAGCGCTGGCGTAGAAGAATATAAACAAAGACCACATTTAGGTAAAAGTAGTGTAGGACGCCCCCTGGCTGGATAAGCAACGATGTGCGAACGGCGGCAAGCAGCAACTCGATACGTAAAGAAAAAGATCGGTCTAGAATAGAACAAAATAGAATAATTTTTATTTAATATAGATCATATGTAATTTATATTGAAAATTATTTGTTTACTTTACCACTAGTTCGAAAAAAAGAACATAATTTGATTATACATTACAAAAATATTTTTAATTCTCGATATATTGGATTTACACCATGTTTAGGAACATGAGTTTTACTTTGAGAATTCAGGATCCTCCCTTTTGTAATGAGATTGACCAAACACATTTTTGTAGAATAAGAGTGACAAAAGAGCGCACATTCCTTCTGATGCTAAGTGAATGCTCTGACTATAAACGTCTACATATTTGCTCGATTAGGAATTAAAATGAAGATGCCTTGTTACCCCTGAGGACTAAGATAGAATACCTTATTTCTAGTAAAAAGGGCTTCTGGTTCTCTACACACACAATACGAAACACAGGTATTCTGAAAGAGCGTGGTCCTTTCCCAGTCGTGCCGACTCATTTGTGCTACAACTATAATATTGCTGCAGCATGTCTCTCCGACATATTGTTTCATCAACGTCACATACTGGCAGAGCCACAGGAACGCTTTTGTACTCGTTTCTGGTCTAACCACCACTGTAACAACAGTGTGGCACCCTCAGCGTCACGAAGAGTATAGCAAGTAACGCACTGCCAAGCCAACACTCTTCTCTCCCCGTGACTCCACCTCTGGGGCGGTGCGAAGAAGAACAAGTTACCTTTTCCGCTATAGGTAACCAACCTGCACCTGGAATGGGTTTGGTGAGCTCGGCTAGAAAAGTGACCAACATTACCCAACGCATCAGTTAGCTGAATTGTAAGTGCAATGTTAGACAACCCCTTACTTGATGGAGTGACGTCCTGATGAAACACTCAGGTTGCTTACCGGTACGGAGACCCGTTAAACCTTCTTTCCTATAAGTTGTTTAATTGTATGACCTACGAGCTATGACACCGGCCCATTGCCACTTAACGTAGAAAAAATATAAATAATATGAAAACTTGTACCGGTTAATTGAATAGTTCTTGTACTAGCTGCATAAATAATTAAACAATAAAAGTTATTTGTAATATAATCAGTGATGTACGCGTACTGTTATACTTTAGTCCATTAAGTAATAATAATATAATAATAATAAGCTTTATTGATAATTATACAGTGAATATATGAAGTCTCTGATTACTGAACTAGGAATTATACCTGTATCTCAGCAATCAGCGCCCTCTCCCAATTTTATGACCTAATAAATTAACAATAAAGGTTCAACATAACAAGAATGTTTAAAAAGGTATAAAAAAAATAATATACTACTTAATTTACGTACTAACTGTGTGTTGAGTGTGTAAGGGTTCATGTGTGCGTGTGTGTGTGTCTGTATGTGTGGGTGTGTATAGGTGCGTGTGCGTGTGTGTGTCAACAAGCGTATTTTTGCGTATTGTGTATGCGTGTTTTATATGTACTTATAAATAAATGAAAATAACAGGATTCATCTAGCGGATTACATTATACCATTAAACAAGTCCTCCGTTTCTTCATAATTTAATGATAAAAGCCATTTTTCTACCTTCTTTTTAAATTTTTAAAGTGGAAGTGGATAAAAGTAAAGAATTTTGTTTATTTTATTATACAAATGTACACTAAGATAACCATGTTGGCGCCTGGCAAAGGACGTACGGAAAGCGGTTGGAGTCAAGACGTTAACTATTGTACGTTTTCTTTCTATTTTGTCTTTGTCATATGCAGTAGAAAAGTAAGTATACGGGTGCTGACAGAATAACAGCGTTGTAGATTCTCTGCAAGACATGCTGAGTCAGAACTCTATCATTGTCCTTCTAAAAATATAATTTTTGTATTAGTTTAACTTTCAAATGTTTTGTTACTTTTCGTGAATGAATAAATATTTTATTATTAATATTATTGTACACGCCCTAAGTTGCCCCGACAAAAGTCAACTATCCCGGGGCCCATCAGCGGAACAATCGACGAGCAACCAAGAGTGGAGCCCAAATAGCCTATGGATAATAATTATGTGATGGCTGAAAAGCAAACAAAAAACTTACCGAATTCCGGAGTTAGGGTCGATCTCAAGGTACCGTCAAGGGCAAGTAGGTGATATGTAAGTGTAAAGGTATTAGTGTGTGTGTGTGTAAAATGTAACCTGACTTTCCCGATGTAATCGGTTAGCAAATCCACGTGCTGCACTGCACCACAACTTCGGTCACTCCAATGGGCGTTCACTTTATCTGAACTCAAGTCTGACGTCACTTAGCACAACATTGTTTATCGAACAAGAACGCGACCTTTCCTTTGGGTCACAAAGTTTTAGCATTCCACATGACAAAGCAAAAATTCTTTCGTACGATATTAAAATACCACACAAACCACTCATCGACGCAAATGAATGGCAATCGAAGTTAATTAATCACTCCAACTCAAAATCAGCCTCGTTGTCACGTAAAACGAACGAAAATAGACAACACAATGAGAGGCACTTAACGCGACGTTACAATTCAATATTAACTTCCAAAAACAATTAACCGACCCGGAGTCCGCAAAGACAATATATTTTTCTAGACGTATATCCGACCGGCCGTCGCGCGACAATTCTTTTCTAGACTAATCTCGACCGCCGCGCCCTCAAATGGAATGCGAGCGGGAGAGGGGGCCGGCGGTGATCTTGGTACCATCAGATGCACGCGCCGAGTCGCAAGTTTTGAATGCAAGTTTTAATTTTTAATATTAGGCCTAAACAATTATTTTATAATATAATCCAGTTCTGGGTAGTAGGCTAGTCTTCGTTGAAACTGACCATTATGACCGAAATTCGGTCCGGAGGACATTATTACATTATTATATCTATCGCTTACTGAATGTCTTTGAGCTAATCCTACAATATTGCAACTAAGTTTCCCTGGCCATTGTTTATATTATGCACTTTTATATGATTTACGATGTTACCTCATGAAAGTAGTAAAAGGATGTTAACACGAGAACGGGCTTTACCTTTATAGAATATAAATTTTCTACGAAAGCAACTATTATATAAATATTATTTATGAGTGCGTATGTGCGTGCTTGTGTGTGCTTGTTTGTGTGTGTGTGTGCGTGTGTGCGTGTGTGTGCGATTACGTATGTGTGCGTGTGTGCGTGTAAGAGGGTGTGTACGAGGTGAAGAATACAGTTTAATGAATTCCTTAAGTTACATTACAATAGAAATTCGAGCACAGTCCATAATAACTTAGCGCTGCACTGTCAAAAGATCGTCCGTTTCATTATATCCTAGAGTCAGTAACTAAGCTGCTATTATCTTTTTGCATTACTTTATATGTAAGGAGTAAACTGGAATAATTTTATTAACTTTTTTATACACAAATGTACCCAAAGTACAGTAAAATCTGCAAACAAATGAGGTATGAAACTGTTTGAGTTCGCAAGGTCTGACTATTCTGTAGTATATACATTTTTGAGGATCAAAAATCATTTTACTGTGTTGTTTCAAGATTATACCTAAAATAAACAGTTGTCTGACGGTAAAGACTTCACAATTTTGAAACAGGAGTTTGGTTGGGAATAAAAAAGGTCGAAAAGTGTTTACTTTGAGTACTGCACACTGGGCAATTTCTAAACACTTAATAGTAAAAGCTGTTGCTCCTCCCCAAGAAGTAATGCAGTACGATATCAGTGATTGGCAGAGTGCAAAGTAAATTTGCTTTATAAGTTTGATTTCTGCAGTATTCTGTTGTAATTAAATGTACTAATGACTTCAATACATATTTCATTGTGCTCGCTTATTGTCTTATCTCCGTTAATGAGGTTTTACTTCATATAATGCGATTGCTCCAGATAATGGAGTATAAAATGCGTCTAGATGAATTAGCCCTCACATCACTAAAATATTTAAAAAATTATTAGTAAAATAATTTTTTGCGCGTCTGGTGGCCCAATGATAGATTGTCTACTAGGAGCTCAATTAATTCAACATTTGAATGGTAAATATAATATAATTATATTTGAAATACTAGTTATATAGAAGTTTAATATTTTTCGTATGTCCTCTTTTCGACAGTCTTGGTAAATCGTTTCAAAAACATTATGGGTTGGACGAAAACTACAGTGTCAACGAAAGCATGATACCGTATTATGAAAAACACTACGCTGAGCAGTTTAAACGCGAAAAACTAACAAGATTTGTTTTTAAAAACTGGGCAATGTGTGCAAGTACTGGATATATGGAATCTTTTATTTTTTATATAAGGAAAAGCACTGAAAACAAAGATTTTGGGCTGGGTAGTGACGTAGTCCTATGCCTTATTGCCCTGGGTAAACCTCCGCCTAATAATGAAGTGAAATTGTACTGTGACAATTATTTAATGTCTTTTAGTCTGACGAGACACCTAAAAGAACTTGGCTATTACGCAATTGGGACATTGCGAGCTAATTATACTGAAAGCTATACGCTGAAAGAAGTAAAAGAATTCAAAAAGGAGGAGAGAGTTCATTATGACTTTCGTCTAAGTGACGACGTTTTTTGTGCAGATCGAATGACAATAGTGCCGTCACAGTCGCCACGAATTTAAAAAATTTTGAAATGGCAACAGCAACTCGGTGGTCCAACGTAAAAAAGGCGAAAGTTTTAGTTCCACAGCCAACCCTTATAATAAATATATGTGCCAAGGTTGTAGCTAATTTGCAAACGCGAATGCGTATAAAGAAATGGCGGTGACCAATATTTTCTTGTTTTGTAGATTTATCAGTTGTTAATATATGATATCTAGCTCGAAGAAATGGATATACAAAAGACACATAGTCATTGTTTGCATTTAGGCTCTTCATAGCAAGAAGTTTACTGGGTATACAAGGGACACCATAACATCAAGGACGTAAACCAGCAAAACCATTGTCTGCAATGCGGTACGATGGCAGAGATCACTGTCTTGTCGCCATACGTACCGAGGCGCCAGTGTGCTAACCAGTCTGGAGGAAAAAGCAAATTTTAATGCTCGAAGTGCAATGTAGGTCTTCAGCCTAAGTGCCACATGAAATAGCATTTCACTACACACTTAAAATATTTTTTTTTTACTTTTGAATACATTCTTTTTCTCAATTTTCTTAGTTTTATATTATAATTTAATACCCTGCAGTATGAATAAATGTCCGCTGTGCTTATCGTCCGATTTATCGGACGGGCTATAATATCTAAGCCTTCTGAAAATTAAATTATTTTTTGTCTTTAATCCTTCAAGCTCATCTTATATCACAATAATTTTCGATAAACTTAATCAATAATCCATTAAATAACTTTATGCACTTATAGGTTAACTGATTACTCATTTGCGTAGTCATTTAATAGGCTTGCCTTGTAACTTATATATAAACCACATAGTGTTAATTAATAGCTGTTAAATTTCATTTTATAAATCCATAAATAACCAAATAGTTAACACCGTTAAATGTTCAGGACGGTGCCAGGGACAGGATAAGCAGTTTCAAAGGTGTGAACGTCTTGTACTGCAATCGGCATTCCGCCCGTCGAGCGTGATGGTTAAGGCTAGTTCCTCCTACATTGGTGGAGGCCCATCTCCAGCAACAGACTTTTAGGGACTGATGATGAAGAAAAAGACCACAAAACCAATTACAAATAATAATGATTTCTTATATTTATGCGAACACTACACATTGAATAAAACTGTTTTTTACGGATTTTATCGCGTTTACATCTCAGGACGTCAAACATCTCAGTCCCCCCGTGACCATGGGTTGCTGAAAAGCACTCGAAACGTCGGGAATAAAAATAATAAAATAAACGCGATAAAATCCGTAAAAAACAGTTTTATTCAATACAAATAATAATTTAAAGTTAAAAGTTTTGTACAGCTGACTTCACTATAAGTTATTTAGAATTACTCAAAAACTTTTGGTCTGATCTTAATCAAATTCATATGGGACTATACAAGAAGTACCAGCTTTCAAATAAGAAAGATTCATCGAAATCGGTTCACCCAGTAAAAAAGTTATGAGGTAACACACAAAAAAAACATACAATCGAATTGAGAACCGTCTACTTTTTAGAAGTCGGCAGTAAAGTAAACATTTATAAAAATAGTGCTTCTTAGAAGTTTTAATCTATACCGTACACGATGATGTAATTTTTTGTCAACGTGGTGACAACATAACATAATCTTATCATTAAAACCACTAGGCATTCTCCTTCCTTAAATGCTGACAACGCATCTACAACTCTTCTAGTGTGGAAATGTTCATAGACGGCGGGGATCATTTACCTTCAGCCTTCTTATTATAGTTTGCCTACTGTTCTTATAAAATAAACTAGAAAGTGGCACCGTATAAAGTGATAAATAATATTTTCATAAATATTTAAGTCTGTGGTAGTTCAAGAGGCTAAGAACTTGCTGTAAATTTAAAAGTACACGAATTAGATCCCCACCGGCTGATTTACCACGTGCGCGATGGTAAAGAAAAAAATCATTAGTAAACCTTTACCTCTGAGCAATAAAATATTTTAAGGATTATATGTAAAGCTAACATGCCTTGTAGACGCGAGAGAGAGAAGAATGACAGAGGGCTATGTTTGCTCCATAGTTCTCTCAGATGAAGTGATAAAGGCCCGTGTCCGGTAGTAGAATAAAAAAACTCTATAGTTTAACTTTTATTAAGCTCATTTGTGTTAAATATGCTTTGTGAGATATTTCACACATAAGCCGCTTACTTATAACCACACCCCAGCTTAGGCAGCATAACGTTCTAAAATCGCCTTAGTGATTCGCACAAAGAGGACACTGGAGCGAAATAAACATACCTACATACATACATACATACATACATACATATCGTCACGCACAATCCCTGACGGGGTAGCCAGAGAGAACAGATCGCCAAGTGTCACGATCCTTACATACCTCTTTCGCTTCTTTCAGATTCATTATCTTCTTCATACATGCACGTCTAGGTATCCGAGTACTCTTGACCCTCCCCTCTTCGAGCAATTTGTTATTTTTTTTTATTATTATTGTTTATTTGTTAAAAATGTTCGATTTATGTAAGATACTATTTTGGTCTTTCATTGTGGATTAGCGAAGCTGGCAATATATCAAAATGTTAATATTTATACCATTAAACGTACTTACAGGGATAATATACAATATTTTATATTCCATTAAGAAAGGGAACAGGGCAACATGACATAATGTATTACTTCATAAATTATATACCTCGTGAAAAAATGACATAATTTGAGGTTAAAAGAGCATCTCACTCCCCCTCTTAATTACTATCAAACCCGTAACTAATACATTTAAAACCAACAAAACTTTTGCTTTAGGAAATACTTACTGTCTTTGATAAAACGATACGTTTTTCGCATCTAAACAAGGAAACAATGAAATGGTTAAATAAGATTTCAAGTGAACTCGTAACTAATACATTTAAAACCAATAAAACTTTTGCTTAAGGTAATACTTACTGTCTTGATCATATGATACGTTCTTCGCATTTAAACAAGGCACCAATGAAATGGTAAAATAAGATTTCAAGTGAACTCGTGCTTGTCGGTGAAAATAATAAAATATAACCAAGGTCACTCTGGATGTTGCGCTATATATATTTGTTTTCATTTATCAATCCATGAATTTATTAATCTGCACGGCTGGTGTTTTTTTTTAAGAATAAAACCACATTCATCTTATAGTAAGTTAATGCTGTGAAACACAGTATCATGTCATTGAATGGCGAGGACTTACAAATCCATCTCAACCAGCCATCTATCGGGACGAAATAGAATGATGTAACTACAATACGACAATTTAACCAAGAACCACCACACCCAATCAACATGTTTGCATTAGAATATGGTATATTAAATCAGTCACATTACAGATTTAATACGTGATGTGTGGTTTTAACGTGAATAGGTTGGCTCTACCAGTCTATTTTTGTGTACGTATATTACATTTTCATAAATTTATTGCGAAGCCAAAGTTATTGTATTAATTTCATGATAATTTTGTCGGAGCGACTCTTTGGGTTTTAAATAATAGATTGCTCTTTTCGCCCTTTTCTGTAAAACAAATATAATTTCAGTGGCAGTCGCACTTCGCGTCTAGTGTAACTAAGAAAAATTGTAACATCGACAAGACTCAGTTCCTCCCATTTAATATTACATTACTATTTAAACATTTGGAATCACGAATTTCATATATTTTCTTTTATCATATAGTGCCATATAAATGCAAGTAATTAACATTAAACAAATTCACTAATTTAGATAAGACATTATTTAGTTCGTCATATTTTAATAATTGTCGTTTTAATCCGATAATTAATGAAGTGTCATCAACAAATAATACTATGTTATGGTTATCCCCTACTATGTAAGGTAAATCATTAATATATATAATAAACAGCAAGGGGCCGAGAATTCAGCCTTGAGGCACGCCCATTTGTACTATAGACCCGGAAAAGCTCATACTATTAAAGACAACATTTTGCGTTCTGCTACTGAAATATAAAACAATTAATTTAAGAACGTTACTTCTCACAACGTAGTGTCCTGACTAATGTTTCATGATTAACACAATCAAAAACTTTGTTGTTTGATAGGTCACAGAATATACCCAAAGTATGCTGTGAATTCTCCCATGTAATGAAAATATTTTTAATCACCTCAAAACCTGCATCAGCTGTCGAGCGATCCCTTGTAAAACCGAATTGATTTTATGGAGTACATTATTTACATTAAAAAAATTACCATATGACCAAGAATAATTATTTCAAAAAATTTGTCAAAAAAGTGTTGGCAGTACAGAAATCATTGTTGTTGTTCTTGATGTGACATAAGCACCACCAGTCAAATCTATTGTTGTGGAGGGTTGCAATGCATTAGAAGATTCATTTTCTATGAGCTCACAGAACAGACTTTGAGTTTGGGATGCTTTCTAGTTATCTATGCATTGTTTTAATTGCACAATCTGCTCATTAGCCGCACTTAGCTGTAACTGTAATGCAGCAAATAATCTGAGGGATTCCTCATATTCTTTGCTGCATTGGTCAAACACCTCGACTGTTCTCTGAAGTTGATCCCTTTCTTTCTTTTAAAACAAAAGAATATTCTTTATGCAACTTAACCATATGCACTTCTAATTCAGTATTTTTACTGAGTTGAAAGTACTGTTTTATGTTGCCTCTGAATGCCTCTTTTCCATGTAAAAAGGGTCTATGGTTCCCTAAACTCAACATAAAAAACACAGCAGTGTTAAGCTGCTGTTTAACGCTGGTATTCTGTGAGAACGTGGTTCTTCCTTGGTCGAGCCGACCCATTCGTGCTACAACTATACTAATAATATAGCTGCAGCATGGCTCTACCACGTCACGGCTTCAAACACTGCTGCGGCATGTGTGACGGCCTCACCATCATTCTGTGAGTTGACCCAGAGCCATTGAGCGAAAAATCCTACCCATCCGACGCTGTAGAACTAAAATCTACAGTATTCAGTAGATGATGGCTATACGAATCGTGCGAGGATACCGCACGATATCCTTTGAGGTGGCAACAATCCTGTCTCGCTTTCCACCTCTAGAGATACTGGTGGAAATGGATGCGAGGGTGTACAACCGTAATCACATGCTCCGTCAGGGAGGTGGCAGTGAGCTAGATGCGACGAGTAGGAAGACTCACACACAGACTTACACGGACTTCGGCGTGGAGGGCCGTAGCCACCTTCTGTGAATCCGTTAAGATTCAGAAAGAGGCTGCTGAACGGGATCGGGAGAGGTCGGATCACGCCATGAGATGACGTCTCCAAGGCGTTCTTCACGGCCCTTCTCTTTAAAACGGAGTTCCCCTAACAGAAAGGGGACTCTGGGGTTACGGTCGCTTGGGGTGGAGGCCCCGAACGTCTAGCAATGTAATATCCGAGGAGGGTGGTGACTTAGAGGCAGTCTCGAGCACCGTGATAGCAATGCAAGGATACTGGAGGCAGGGACTTGATTTAATAAACCAAAGCGAGAGAAGGGCCCCGTTTGTATTCAGAAGGAGATCCGGGGACCCCTAGTATACTCTGATGGTGACTTTTTTCGGGTTTTAGCCAGTAGGAGTCCGGCATAGCCTTTTCGTTGCCCCCACAGCGAAAGGTATCCGTGAGGATTTCCCAAAGAAAAAAAGGCTCATTATCCGCTTAGCATCAGATAGATTATATTCGCGTTTGTCAACTTAGCAGCAATAACAATAATATTGATCATGATATAAACTCACCTTTATACAAGAAATTGAAGCTTATAATTTCTACCGACTTCAAACAAAAGGTGGTACTCAATTCGCCTGTGTGTTTTACTTTTTAATTTTTTTATTTGTGTTACTTCATAACATCTTTCTGGGTGAATTAATTTCGATGATTTTTTTATTTGAAAGTTGGTGCTTCACACGTGGTCCCATATAAATTTGATTAAAGTTTGATCAACATTTTTGAGTAATTCTTAATAATTTATAATAAAGTCAGTTGTAAAAAAAAAAAATTGTTTTTTATTAAATAAAGACAGAGTGACCTACAGTCTGTCTTTATTTTAATATTAGGATCCTCATATTATTTTCCTTTCTTTACAACTGATGTACGATCTCGACTCACATATTATTTTAATTAACGAAGAGATCCCTCGTATTTAACGGCTTAAAGAACGCTTCTCGTTATATTTTAATTAATACAAGAACGTCATTAATTTTTTCTCGCTCTGTTTTTTTTTTCACATGTATCAAGGGTACACTTACATGATTTTTTTAAATCAGCCTTTTATCTTTATTCACTCTTTTAAAGTCATATTAACTCTATTCAATCTATTAAATCCGTGACAGCTATAGCATTGGGCACCCGTTTCAACTTTCATATTACACGAGTAAGTTCGTTTCTAGCGGGTGTAAATGATGTTTTCATAATACGCAATTAGAAGTGTTAATATAGTGTATCAACTATTAAAAAATCGTTACATTGAAACATGTATTTCAGAAAATCAGAAATATATCTAGGACACTTTTTCTAAAATTAACATTTAGATCTAAAATTAAAAATTAACCCAAAGCCAGCAGGGACGTTTAAGTAGAATCTATTATTACTTTTTTTAAGTGTCGTAAGTTGCGGCATCTCCACATGATCCTATATTTAGCTCGAGAATTGTAGAATAACTACGAAAAAGAATAATACTTAGAACAATAGACCAAAAGAAATATTAAGCTATGTGACAGATGCGCACACTCGAAAAACTCCTCTGCATTATGGAAGCCGTATAGAGAATATCCACAGTAGAACATGAGTAACTGATATAACCCAACCGATCAGTAAGCTGAAGTGGCGATGGGCCAGCAATATAACTTGAAAAACTAACAACAGAGAGAAACAATCAGGAGATAGGCAGCACCGTATACTTAATAACGACTTAAAATAAAATAAAACTGCGGTTGCAAACCCACTTGCCAAGCGTGACAAGAGACAGTATAACACCTTGCGGTAAACCGTTTCCACGTTAACCTAAGCTGAGGTCATTTGCCCCGCACAAACTGATTGCTGTCGACCGCAAAGATAAGAAACAAAGCATTCCAATCCAGTTGGGCCAACATTTAGGTTAGACAATATGGAAAGGATTATTCACGACCAACTATGTTGAAAGTCAACTGTGTGGAAAGTGTCGGCATAGGTATGATATGAAAAGTATACCGTCCATATTACACCTATGCCGGTAGATATTGGGTAGACTAGGCTCAAAGTTATTGACAAGTATATTTACCTGGGACAAATAGGCCGACTAGGTAAGTCCAACGTCGACCCAGACGTCAATCTATTTTATTGTCTATTATTAACATAAAATATATTAAATATTATTATATTATATTATTATAATTATAGTAAAAAAATAAAATAAAAATAACATTTAAATTAATAGCTTAAAACCGCTAATATACGTGTACCTACTTTTAATATAATTAATGAACATAGTACATAGTACAAAGAGCAACGCAGGCCATCTGCCGGAGGCCAGTGTTGCTCTATGATATAGTTTAACCGAGCAGCAATTAGCCAAAGCTGTATTATGTCAGCAACACTCATGTATTAATTTCTTAACAGAAAAACTCAATAATTTAGGCCTGACCTGGGATTCAAACCCGGGATCTCATGATGAGCAATCGCGTTAACGAGACAGATTTTATTAAAACGATATATAAAGATACTGATGATAAGGTGGACTGTGTGCTTATTTATCATGTTCTCTTGGACAAAAATAAAATATTGGAAAAGCTAAGACTAAAAACTAAAATTAATTAAAATTTACAGTTTAAGAAGTTTACTATAGCTATGCTGACTCCTACGTATATAAACAACTATATTTCCTTTGAGATACAACTATTTCCTAAAAATTATAAGACAATTTCGTCACAAAAGGGTAATTTACAATCCACAACACCAAAAGGCAAATGTCGTTCAAATTTCGCAAACTTAAAACCGCTAACACAGTCTAAAAGCTTAAACTTTCATCCAGTGAAATAGGTTGTGTTAGAAACTTTGAAACCTATTCCCAACGTGATAGAATTAATTTATTTCAATAGAATGGCTGTATTATATTAACTAGCGATTCACCCCGGCTTCGCACGAGTAATTTCTGGATCTCGACAACATCTACATCCAGGGACTCACTCAAACATACATACTTTAATCAAAATTGGTTCAGCCATTTAGGAGTTCAGGACAAAAACGAGTACAGAAGAATTATATATTTGTATTAAGACTAGCTATGCCCGCGGATTCATTCGTTGAGAATTAGTTATTTTGTTTTTATAATTGATGATGATTTATTTGTACATTTAACACATTCGCGTGAGCAACGTCTTACAACGTCGAGTTGATAGAATAATGAAATGGCGCGACGTCATAGGACGTCATCTAGATTGTCATATTTATTTCCGCGGATGAACGTTGTGTCATTTATTATGATATATCGGAACTGCGCGGTTAGAGCGACGTTTATAAACGTAGGACTTGAAGAAACGTTGCACCACATAACACAGTTCTAAGACATACGTATTACGGCGGGACGTCTTGAGACGTTGATTAACTTTGTATGGGAAAAAAGTACAAACATTACACCGCCGCAGTACAAACATTTAGAGATAAGGTTGCTCACACGAACATGTTAATGGAGCCAAATCTAGAAAGATATTAATCTGGATCGAAACATTCAGTTATTCAGTTAATCATACTAACTTACGTAGGAACCAATAGACGGGTCTACAAATTAACTAATAGACGGACCCACTAACCAACCAAGAAAAAAATTGGACAAACTATACGTTTGTGTTTCATATTTTAAATAAACAACAAAATGACTAATTGACTAAAATGAATAAAATTTCTCTAGCCAACACTTTTTACCCATAAACACATACGAGACTGCCCTAAATAAGCAAGCTCCATCACCAATTGTTGGTACTATTTTATAAGCCACCATATTGCCATTAATAATATAAATATTTTAAATTAACACTACAATCAAATGCCTACCATATACCTACTTATTACCTTTTTATGTTTTTAGAATTTCTATTTCATTCCACTCTATTTCATTCTATTCCATTCTACTATATATTTTTATACAGGAGAGGGGGCTAAAGAACATGTGGCTCACCTGGTGGTAAGTGACTATCACCGCCCATGAACAACTGCAACACCAGGGAAACTAGGGGAATCGCAGTTGCGTTGCCGGCCTTTTAAAAAGGAGTAGGTTTTTTTTGAACGTCCCTAAGTCTATTATAGTATATTGCGAAAAGTTTATTTACTATTCTATGCCAGCGCTTGGCAGCCGAAGATGGAAAAGCGTCCTGTTTTAATAAAAGTCTATTCACTCTTGCCTTAATGCCACCCACATTGTAATACTATAGGACCCGGCTTAAAAAAAGTCCCTCATTCTTTTCCTTGATGATATAATTTTTTTCATCAGAGCGTGGTCCTTCCCCGGTCGAGCAGACCCATTTGTGCTAAAACTATACTAATAATGTAGCTGCAGAATGACATTACTACGTACAGAATATAAAAAAATATATAGTAATTTACCCCCATTCTTTTTGCTAAAATATTAAATGCGTAAATATTGATATTTATATAGCGAATCCAAGGGTATTATAATTCACTTTTCAAATCGTGACAAGACTAGCAATTGACACGATTTAACGTTTCAATAATTTTATTTTAACTTGTGACTTACGGAGTACTATTTACTGACATGAATTTAGTATTAATTTTTTTTTTAATATACTAACCAAATTCAAGTAATATCGATTTACTTTTTTAAATTGTATATTATATATTAACCAAAAAAATGAAACATCGAAATATTTAACAGTTTAAATCAAATTTAATGTTAAATTAAATAACAAACAGTAAAAAAATTAAAAAAAACATAAATTAGTTAATTGTTATAAAAATATTTTTTATTTTGAAATTATTAACCATTACCACTATATAAAAAAATTGTATTTAAACCCAACGGAAGTTTACTTCGGATCTAAAAATCCTTATTTACATATTTTATTAACACTTGACAATATACATAAGGCAAATGTTATTATTAAAGTTCAATCTAAAAATGAATCGCAAGTTTTAGAAATTTTAACTTATACAATTTGAATAAAGTTACACAGTTAAAAAGGCCACACACGGCATTCGTGTACACCACACTTTTAGGTGGGGCAAATTTCTGTAGTGGTTCTGGCATTGTCCTTATAATGTGTGAATTTTTCTGTCCGATAAAAAATTTTAATATGCACATCTGGTTAAAAAAATAATATTCTACCAAAATACATTAAAAAAATTGCAAATCATAAAAATATTTAAAAATATTGAAAAGTTATAGTTTCAGTCTTTTGTGTATATCCCAAGAGAAATTTGTTTGCGTTTTTAATTTTTATCTGATATTTTTGTTCGACCAACATAAATGATCTTTTATATTTTTGATTTTCTTATTTTTTGTCATTTATGTACGTTTGTCGAACGGCTACATCTATTCTTATAAATTCAAATTATAAAATTTTATAAGTTACAAAATTATAAATTATTATTTTTTTTACTTACTTCAAAATGTTAGCAAATTAATGTTGAGTATTTAACATTGTATTTTTCCCGTTAGGCAGTTAATTTTTGATAGAATGCTCTGTGATAACCTAAATCAGCCAGATACTCTTTGGTTAAAAGAACATCACCATATTTAAAGCTACTTTCTTTACGAAATTGAATTTAAAAATAAAAATATAAAATTTGATTTTTCAATATTAAAAACACTTCTTCATTGTTTGTTTTATTGTAAACTTTCAACACAATACACTAATAAATGTCCGATGCAGTGGAGCACATTGAGAAATATAAAACATATTTATATATATATATATATATATATATATATATATATATGTTTTATATTTCTCAATGTGCTCCACCGCCGTGTAGTGGCGGTCAAGAATATCCACTACCCCATATCCTCCCGTGGGTGTCGTAAAAGGCGACAAAGGGAAACAGGCGGGAGATGGGCAGCAGCATCTTCCTGATAATAGCCAAAAGTACTATAAAAAAACTGCGGTTGCCAACCCGCTCGCCAAGCGTGGCAACTATGGCAAGTACCCCCCAAATGACGAGAGTAACAAAGAGACGGCCCCCAGTCCCCGGCGGCCCCGCTATTCCTGGCTACGGTGGCGAACATGGTAACGGCGGGCAGGGGGTGCTAAGAATCTCCGGTGGAGGTTTGGTTGCCACCTACGACGACTCGACCTGGCAACGTACAACGCACGCACCCTGAGGACTGACGAGAAGATCGTGGAGCTGGAAGAAGAGATAGACAAGTTGCGCTGGCATATTATAGGATTATCCGAAGTCCGAAGAGAGGGGGAGGACACGGTAATCCTCGAATCCGGCAACTTGCTCTATCACCGGGAGGGCGACCATCTGTCCCAAGGAGGTGTCGGATTTATCGTCCACAAGTCTCTCGTTAACAACGTTGTAAAGATCGGGAGTGTGTCGACGAGGGTTGCGTACCTTATACTCAGAATCACCAAACGGTATTCGCTGAAGGTCATACAGGTTTACGCACCAACCTCGGCACACCCCGATGAGGAGGTGGAGGAAATGTATGAGGATATCTCTAGAGCCATGCATTCCTCCAAAACCCAATATACGTTGTTAATGGGAGACTTCAATGCAAAACTAGGCACAAGAGAGAACGGTGAGCTGAAAGTGGGGAAATTTGGAATAGGGCAACGGAACCCAAGGGGCCAGCAGCTGGCCGACTTCATGGAGAAAGAGGGACTCTTTATGATGAACTCTTTCTTCAAGAAGCGGCCCCACAGGAAGTGGACCTGGTCGAGCCCCGACGGTTCGACAAAAAATGAGATTGACTTCATTATGACGACCAGCAGACAACTGTTCAGTGATGTCTCAGTGATCGCGAGGGTGAAAACCGGCAGCGATCACCGAATGGTTAGAGGCACACTGAACCTAAATGTTAAGTTGGAGAGGTCTCGTCTGATGAAGTCACCGCTCCGTCCCCCTCGTGCTCTAATCCAAAGTCCCGAAACCTTTCAGCTCGAGTTACAAAACCGTTTTCAGTGCCTAGAAGACTGCAATGAAGTGGACGATATGAATGACAAGCTCGTGGAAACTGTCCATGCGGTCGGAGCTAAGTTCTGCAAGACCCGCCGCAGAAGAACACAAAAACTCTCCGATCACACTCTTAATCTCATGGCTGTTAGACGGGAGATGAGGCTACATTCTTCAACAGATTTGACAGCATACAGGCAACTGAACAGACAGATCTCTAAATGCATGCGGCAAGACTTACGCAACTTCAATACAGCTCGTATTGAAGAAACGATCGAGCGGAACCAAGGCTCCAAAGTCTTTGCCAGAGATCTGTCTGCCAGAAAAAGCCAACTGTCGAATCTGAAGACCGAATGTGGCAGCATCGTTTCCGGGGCACCTGAGATTTTGAGTGAGATTGAGAGGTTCTATGGGCAGCTGTACACGTCATCGTTGGAGCCACACGCAAGTGTGAGTAACGATCCAAGAGCGAGTCTCATCCGACACTATTCCGAAGATATCCCGGACGTCAGTCTAAGCGAGATTAGAATGGCTCTCCAGGACCTTAAAAACGGCAAGGACCCAGGCGAGGATGGAATTACAGCGGAGCTTCTGAAAGCGGGTGGAAGACCGGTACTTGAAGTCCTTCAGAAGCTCTTTAATTCCGTCCTCCATGGTGGCATTACACCGGAGGCGTGGAGCAGAAGTGCGGTGGTCTTGTTCTTCAAGAAAGGTGACAACGCTCTCTTGAAGAACTACAGACCGATTTCCCTTCTGAGCCGCATCTACGTGCTGTTTTCGAGAGTCATTACGAATCGTCTCGCGCGCAGACTTGACGACTTCCAGCCTCCCGAACAAGCCGGTTTCCGAAAGGGCTTTAGCACCATAGACCACATACATACCCTACGGCAAATTGTACAGAAGTCCGAAGAGTACAATTTGCCACTATGTCTGGCGTATGTGGACTATGAGAAAGCCTTTGATTCCGTCGAAATTTGGGCGGTGCTGCAGTCCCTTCAGCGGTGCCAAGGTGACTGTCGGTATATCGAAGTGCTGAAGTGTTTGTACAGTAGAGCTACGATGGCTATCCGAGTACAGAACCAGAGTACGAAACCTATCCAATTGCAGAGAGGTGTAAGACAGGGTGACGTTATATCCCCGAAACTCTTCACCGCTGCATTGGAAGACGTTTTCAAGCTTCTGGACTGGAAAGGATACGGAATTAACATCAATGGCGAGTACATCACTCACCTTCGATTTGCCGACGATATAGTCCTCATGGCAGAATCGCTGGAGGAACTAAGCACTATGCTCAATGACCTCAATAGTATCTCCCAACGGATAGGTCTTAAGATGAACATGGACAAAACAAAGATTATGTTTAATGTCCATGTCACACCTTTGCCGGTAGTTGTTGGGAGCACTAAGCTCGCAGTTGTTGACGAGTATGTTTACCTGGGACAAATAGTCCGACTAGGTAAGTCCAACTTCGACCGAGAGGTCAATCGACGGATTCAACTCGGCTGGGCAGCGTTCGGGAAGCTACGACACATCTTCTCGTCAGAAATACCTCAAAACCTTGAAACAAAATTGTACAACCAGTGCGTGTTGCCAGTGATGACTTACGGAACTGAGACGTGGTCCTTCACTGCTGGCCGTATGAGGAAGCTCAAGGTCGCTCAGCGAGCTATGGAGAGGGCTATGCTCGGAGTTTCACTGCGTGATAAACTTAGGAATGAGGATATCCGCAGTAGAACCAGAGTAACCGACATAGCCCAACGGATTAGTAAGCTGAAGTGGCAGTGGGCCGGCCATATAGCTCGAAGAACCGACAACCGATGGGGAAGAAAGGTTCTCGAGTGGCAGCCTCGTACCGGTAGGCGAAGTGTAGGGCGTCCCCCCACAAGATGGAGTGACGACCTGGTAAGACATGCAGGAAGTCGATGGATGCAGGTGGCTCAGGACCGTGCTTTGTGGCATTCTTTGGGGGAGGCCTATGTTCAGCAGTGGACTTGTGAAGGGCTGTAATGATGATGATGATGATATATATATATATATATATATATATATATATATATATATATATATATATATATATATAATATATACTATACTATAAACACTCACGCCTGTCACCCAGAGGGGTAGGCAGAGACTATGGACTTCCATTTGGCACGATCCTGACAGACCTCTCTCGCTTCCTCCACATCCATATACCTACGCATACACGCTCGTCGGTTAAAGGTACACTTGATTTGGCCCATTTTCAACATATCGCCAATTTATATATATATATATATATATATATATATATATTGAAAACGTGGTCTGCTATAGACTCCAAAATTAATTTCGGTGGGAGAACATATTTATCTTTTTCTATTACACAGAAAACTGAACACGCGGCTTTCTCTTTTTCGGTAAGCATCTCACATGCAGCTGCTACTGCTTATCCATAGGCTAACTAGGCTGGGGCCTTGGGCACAAGATTCGAGGGGGCGCTGAGCTTGCCATTGTAAGCACGCCTTATGTACAAAATAAAATTTGGTATACATAATATTCTTAATAAATAATGAACTAAGTACAGCAAGTATTTTTCTTGTAGTGCTTTTTGTCTTTTTGGTAAAAAAACGGATAAAATAGGTTCTAAAAATAAGATTGAATTATTTTGTACCTTTCGTCTTTAGTTCACTGACTGGACATGATTCAAAGAATTTAAATAGCTCAAGATCTCATCTGTGCCTCTAATATTATTAAGTGTTTTGTTAATTCTGTCCAATGGAAATTCTGCCAGCCATGGGTTCCATCTCTGCACATGGAAAACGGCTCACTAGCCCATGCTGGAGAAAGTCGATCTTTTGGGTTTTCTTTTTGAGTCCAAATTGACTCTCAATTGCAGGGAGTACACAAAGCCGACCATTCCGCGGTGTGATTGCTCCATACTGAATGTGCGGTATACAAAGCGCTCAGAGTGCAGAGCATTGCTCTCCGTGGACGTGAAGTCGATTAGGTCCGATGGAGTGTTTACTATAGTGCTGAAGACAGGTGCTCCGGAGTTAGCAACGGTTCACTCGGGGCACCCTAGTGCGTTCCACTTGACCGCATCCACCGGAAAGTGGCTCGAATCATCGAGAAGCGAGTTCTTTCTGATCGGCTCGATTCAATGGTTCAATTTTCAGGGGGAGTATTTAGACAAATTGTTCGGCAGGCACATTGGCACAAAACTCACGATACCATCCACACCATCCATCCTTGGCGGTCCAACATGAGCGTGCGATTTACTAGAAGTTTTTGCTCTCCTAAGACTTATTTTTAAAATCGTTTACCACGTGCGATTTTTCCAGACCTATACTACTTAGAGACCTTCAAGAACTTACCTAACCTATAAAAGCTTATTCCTTTTAAAATGGCCCGCAAAGCACCTACAATGTCCCTGGTGTTGCAGTTGTTCATTGGGGATGGTCGCTACATTTGCTATCAGGAAGATTTGATTTAATATGGACGAAAACGAGGAGTGGAAAGCTTGTAAAATATAAAAATCTGCTAAAAAATGTTAATGACAGAAAAGGCAAGTGAGGGGTGGGGAGATAGATAGCATATTCATGGATAGCCTAGGACTGTCGGAACTCTTAATAAGGCTTTGTCTATCGTGCATCTTTCCCTACCACACATAATAATGTATATAGTGTTTGCTGTCACGCTCTACTTGAAAATTAAATTACTGAAACATTAAATCGTGCAATCACTAGTCTTGCCACGATTTGAAAAGTCAAGTCATAACCATTTTACCACCATTTTTAGGAAAAAGAATGAGGGTAAATTAATATTATTAGTTTACCAGTTTACACCTGGTATTTTTGTATCGAAAAAGGTAGTCAACCAAGATGTGGCATTTTTATATGTATATTTTTTTCGATTGAGACCAATTCTATCAAACAAATGAACGACCGTAACCGGTAAAAAAATTAAATAAATAATTTTTAATTAAAAACAGCCATGCCAAAAAATAGGCTGTCAATCGCCCGGATTTGTATTTATTTATATATTTTATTATGAAAAAATATTTCAAGGAAAATAATGTACATGATATAAAATATGGTCTTAGATCGAGATTACAAAAATACCTCCTATTTGTGTAAACTCGATCTAAGACTATAATCGTATGGAAAGACAAATGCTTTCAACTTAATCCACTCCTATGGTGCACGCATATTGAACGATGAAGCAAATAGTTTGGTTTGAATGCATAGAAAGTCGGCAACGAAACTGCCATTTCATACCGAAATAATTTGTTTTTGATATTTTATTTTAAAATAGTCACCCATGTGTTTAAGAACTCCCTTACAAAATTAACGTTAAGATAACTAACACGCATGAATTTAATTTTTATGTAATTAGGGTGACAAACGAGTACATACACCTTATGGTACTGTTGCGCGCCAATATTAATGACTTGTACATGGCATTACTAGTTGCCACTAGCGCCCTCTAGTGTCAAGTAGCAGAACTAGGAGAATCAAGATCCTTCTAGAAAGTTCGGGACCGATATGTACTCGAACATTCTAGATGTCGCTACAGTAGAAGGTTCTAGAAACTATCTGAGGCCCTATATAAGGTCGGTATTGACCGCAACCGAGGCAGTATTGAATTGGCGATACAAGAGAATACTTCGAAGCGAAATAACTGCGAACTAAAGTGATTGTGTTTTATTATTAGTGTGGTTTTTGATGGTAATTAGTATTGTGTAATTAAAGTGTCAATTTTGGTAATTCAATGGCAGTTTATAATTTGTCTCGAACCTCAAGCTCGTAACAGTACGTTAAAGAAACTACATCATACTAAATTAGGCAAGTTAAAGTTTCAAGCGTTTGATTTCTACGACGACGTTGATATCAAGTTTTCTTTTATCATGGAGTGGTGTTGAAGTGGATAATCTATCACAGAATGCGGGGCTTTGTGCGGCCACTGCTCATTAATTAATTAAATCGCACTTTGGTTCACGGCAAACGACGAACAGCACTTTCATCTACCACTCCTACTTCTTTTGTATAAAAAAATAATTTTTATATGAAACTTATTATAATGAAGCAAGGGGAAAAAAATAATAAGTTAATTATGTAACAAAATACTTGATTGTAAACATTTTAAAGTTACGCTTTAAAGAGTTATTAGTGTAAACTAAACATAATATTGGCTTTAATTAAGCGGTGTGGGGCAAGGGGAAGGATAACGCCGTCCGCGCAAACACAGCGGTCAACACAACGACGCGAGCCATTGACAGGGTGCATTTAATCCACTGCGATGGTTACTTGTTCATTTTAATTGATAATTGTTATACAATAAATATTTAAAAGAAGAATTAAATCTTTAAAATATATATTTAAAAGAAGACATTTTTTCCCTATGAATTTAGAAGGTTCCAGGTAGAACGATAAGAAAGCAGTATTAATTGGATCCGATACTAGCACCAGAAAAAGAATTTGAACGCTTAGACACCTTTTTCTATATGTGAATGAACTAACCAAGTATAAAACTTGTATGATTTTAGTTAGTGACATAATATTTTTAGAAAAAAAGCCATCATGCTGTAATAAATGTCTTGTGACGATCATAATCTAGACTTACTAAAAATATCGTATTTTATTCTTTCTTCGTAATTTCAGTGTCAGTACAACACCCCCAAAATGGCAATCTATATTAGAGTCCTATGTTTAACAGTGGACATTTGATAGGCTGGAATGAATTAATAAATGAACTGTATTATTTGTAAAATTTACTGCTTTTTAGGACTTTCTTTCAGAATGTGTTATAAAGAAGTTAATATTTACAGAAGTTTCACTACTAAGTAGCAAATAAATAACTATAATTTAACATAAAAGGCGTTGCTTTCGATAACCTTCTTATACTGCAAATCGGTTATTATTTTTGCTAAAATAAAACAAACCGCATTACTTTCCAACCACAGAGCGCCCTTTGAGCTGCTAATTATATTGGTAATGCGGGCGCTTTATCGGGAAATTGCATCAGTAAAACCTCATAATCACGTAAATCTTTACTGCGTCAAGGGGATTACTGCAGCTGTTATCCCGTAAGTGGACACTAATTAAAACTATATAGTCACATTATACTGCCAATACACGATGAAAATTAGTTTAGATTATAATACTTTTTATTTAATATACATTACAAGAATGCTAATAGAAAGTTATGTATGCTATATAAAAGTTGTTATTCAGAATATTCATTATGTTAAAAAATAACTTTATTAGGATACATACTAGTTAAAATATATTTATAAAACTAAAATATCCCACTAACTTACAGTCCACCTGACGATGGTAAGTGGCTACAGCAGTCCATGAAATCTTGCAGTTAACTTCAAACTAAGAAGGTCCTTGTCACCTCTACTGACTGAGGTGGAATGCCTGACAGCCTGTATTTATACTCGTACTATGTACTATGTACAGACGACTTCCTAGACAGAAATGGGGTCCTACCACTTAGTTAATAGATAAACTTCAAAAAGGATCATGTCAAATCTTGACCTTGAAATTTTCTAACGCGTCTAGTGATGTAAAAAATCTTAAAAAATATTTTTTTTTTTGCTTATTTCGTATCGCATAGTTGAATTTTCAAATAAAGCCAGGAAAAAAGTAACGTTACTATGCTTATCATTCTCAGCAGATTTTTGGAGATGGAACGTGTTTTACAATAGCACAATGGCCCAGAAACCATGTCAAAAATATAAAAAAATGACATGATGAAAAAATTAATGCATGACAGGCTGTTATTTGTTTGAATTTTGCAGTCGTTGTTTTTCTGTTGCTACGTATTGCTTTATGTGATTTTGCATTTTCTGATACTCTTACAACTTTTGCATTTTCCCGGATTTCGATACGTTCCACTTACAATTAGTTAGACTTTTACATATTATAGTCCACACGGAGAAAAGACTGTATGATAATTTATGTTTTTAATTCAGTTTTTCTCATATACAATTTCTTAAAATATAAAAAATACCTTCAAGTATGCATTTGAATCTTTCATCGTGTCCACAACAAGCGGTCATGTTAGTTTTTAGGTGACTTTATGCAGCTTAAAACTCGCGAAAGGGCACAATGCTTTTAAATATATCTAATTAGTTTACAATATACTATAAGTAGTTTCAAAGATATGAGAGAACAGATGACCAAACATACATACAAAGATTTCTATAATTGTAACCATCCTTTTGGCTAAGTTGGGTAAACATATTCACTTACATCATCAGCGTCAAATCAGAAGACACGAATGTACTGCAATTGGTAACGATAATTATAGTATGGCAAGCAATTAATGGTACGGCACAATTTGTCACCAACACATTCACATTATACGCACACTGGTGTATTTTGAGTTTGGTCTCGCCCTAATCACTTCTTTGTCAATCTATACTATACTTTATCTATGGATTTGCCAATGTTGGTGTACATATTCTGGTTTAGCTTTCCATTTACTTCCGTCGAGTTGGGGGTTGATACGTATTTTAACAGAAAAGTTACACTATTTATAAGCACACACACGTATCCCATGGGTAGTGCTAAACAAGCAGTACTACATACTGGTGGTAGGTTGGTCCTCTACTAGTGAGAGGCCCGGCCGGGGGTTAGTTACCACCCACCTGGCAAAGACAAGAAAGTGTTCCGGTATGATGTTAGGTGAAACCCATTTCTTAGGGAGAATGGGTCTGGACAGTTGCGTTACGCATACGAACCGTTTGCGACGCGGCCGTTTCTTAGTGTCAGGTGCCTGGTTACGGAGGATAGCGGGATCCGAAGCACGGTTGCACCGCTGGCCAACCGTAGATAGTTGGGGGCCCAATTAATGAGCCAGCCACTCATGAAAGGCTGCCCCGCCATCTTACAAAAAATCCTGGGATGGCTCCACCATGCCGGTTGGCGACCGGAGGAGAGGGCCTGGTGGCGATTTCCAGGGGGGTTCAGGCGTCCCCGCGATCTCCATGCTAGGTACCATCGATGCTATGACTCTGTTTGCGTCCCTAGGTTAAATGTGTGACGCCTCGTCCAACTGCCATTCTCTCAACCTATTCACCCCCCACCATTGATGAAAAAAAGGAAAAAGAAGAGTAAGTTTGTACAGCGGTTGCACTCCCTCTCCATTGAAGTGCACCTCACAAACATCCGAGGCCTGCACTGTAATCTCAATGCAGTCCATTACCACCTTGAGACTGACAAACCGCACTTACTCTTCTTGTCTGAGACGCAGATCAGATGTCCTCTAGATGCGGCGTACCTTGGCTACCCTGGGTACACATTGGAGCATAATTTCCATCAGCGCGCCGGAGTCTGTGTGTACGTCCGCAACGACATCTGCTGTAGGCGTCTCCGTCACCTTGAAGACCCCACTTTCTCTACGATCTGGGTATTGATAGACACTGGAATGGATAAAATTATTTATTCTTATGTCTACCGATCGCACAAGCGGTGACCAGGAGACAACTAGGCTGTTTGAACACCTCAGTGAGGCCTCTGATGTGGCTCTAAATCGTTACCCTAATGCACAGTTGGTTTTTCTGGGGGACTTTAATGCCTGTCATCAGGACTGGCTGTTCCCATACCAGAAGACCGACCACGCTGGGAGAGAGGCGTGGAATTTTGCCTTGTCGCTGGGGCTCTCCCAGCTGGTGCAACAAGCGACTAGGGTACCTGATGTGGATGGGCACACAGCCAACTGCCTCGACCTTCTGCTGACGACCGATCCAGACATATACAGACTATAGCATTGGGCACCCGTTTCAACTTTCATATTACACGAGTAAGTTCGTTTCTAGCGGGTGTAAATGATGTTTTCATAATACGCAATTAGAGGTGTTAATATAGTGTAGCAACTATTAAAATATCGTTACATTGAAACATGTATTTCAGAAAATCAGAAATATATCTAGAACATTTTTTCTAAAATTAAACATTTAACATCTAAAATTAAAAATTAACCCAAAGCCAGCAGGGACGATTAAGTAGAATCTATTATTACTTTTTTTAAGTGTCGTAAGTTGCGGCATCTCCACATGATCCTATATTTAGCTCGAGAATTGTAGAATAACTACGAAAAAGAATAATAATTAGGACAATAGACCAAAAGAAATATAAAGCTATGTGACAGATGCGCACACTCGAAAAACTCCTCTGCGTTATGGAAGCCGTAAAGAGAATATCCACAGTAGAACGTGAGTAACTGATATAAACCAATCGATCAGTAAGCTGAAGTGGCGATAGGCCAGCAATATAACTCGAAAAACTAACACCAGAGAGAAACAATCAGGATATAGGCAGCACCGTATACTTAATAACGACTTAAAATAAAATAAAACTGCGGTTGCAAACCCACTTGCCAAGCGTGACAAGAGACAGTATATCACCTTGCGGTAAACCGTTTCCACGTTAGCCTAAGCTGAGGTCATTTGCCCCGCACAAACTGATTGCTGTCGACCGCAAAGATAAGAAACAAAGCATTCCAATCCAGTTGGGCCAACATTTAGGTTAGACAATATGGAAAGGATTATTCATGACCAACTATGTTGAAAGTCAACTGTGTGGAAAGTGTCGGCATAGGTGTGATATGAAAAGTATACCGTCCATATTACACCTATGCCGGTAGATATTGGGTAGACTAGGCTCAAGGTTATTGACAAGTATATTTACCTGGGACAAATAGGCCGACTAGGTAAGTCCAACGTCGACCCAAACGTCAATCTAATATATTATCTATTGTAAATATTAAATATATTAAATATTAATTATATAATTTAATATTATATTATTATAATTATAGTAAAAAATTAAATAAAACTAACATTTAAATTAATAGCTTAAAACCGCTAATATACGTGTACCTACTTTTAATATAATTAATGAACATAGTACATAGTACAAAGAGCAACACAGGCCATCTGCCGGAAGCCAGTATTGCTCTATGATATAGTTTAACCGAGCAGCAATTAGCCAAAGCTGTATTATGTCAGCAACACTCATGTATTAATTTCTTAACAGAAAAACTCAATAATTTAGGCCTGACCTGGGATTCAAACCCGGGATCTCATGATGAGCAATCGCGTTAACGAGACAGATTTTATTAAAACGATATATAAAGATACTGATGATAAGGTGGACTGTGTGCTTATTTATCATGTTCTCTTGGACAAAAATAAAATATTGGAAAAGCTAAGACTAAAAACTAAAATTAATTAAAATTTACAGTTTAGGAAGTTTACTATAGCTATGCTGACTCCTACGTATATAAACAACTATATGTCCTTTGAGATACAACTATTTCCTAAAAATTATAAGACAATTTCGTCACAAAAGGGCAATTTACAATCCACAACACCAAAAGGCAAATGTCGTTCAAATTTCGCAAACTTAAAACCGCTAACACAGACTAAAAGCTTAAACTTTCATCCAGTGAAATAGGTTGTGTTTGAAACTTTGAAACCTATTCCCAACGTGATAGAATTAATTTATTTCAATAGAATGGCTGTATTATATTAACTAGCGATTCACCCCGGCTTCGCACGAGTGATTTCTGGATCTCGACAACATCTACATCCAGTGACTCACTCAAACATACATACTTTAATCAAAATTGGTTCAGCCATTTAGGAGTTCAGGACAAAAACGAGTACAGAAGAATTATATATTTGTATTAAGACTAGCTATGCCCGCGGATTTATTCGTTGAGAATTAGTTATTTTGTTATTTATAATTGATGATGATTTATTTGTACTTTTAATACATTCGCGTGAGCAACGTCTTACAACGTCGTGTTGATAGAATAATGAAATGGCGCGACGTCATAGGACGTCCTCTAGATTGTCATATTTATTTCCGCGGATGAACGTTGTGTAATTTATTATGATATATCGGACCTGCGCGGTTGGGGCGACGTTTATAAACGAAGGACTTGAAGAAACGTTGCGCCACATAACACAGTTCTAAGACATACGTATTACGGCGGGATGTCTTGAGACGTTGATTAACTTTGTATGGGAAAAAAGTACAAACATTACACCGCCGCAGTACAAACATTTAGAGATGAGGTAGCTCACGCGAACATGTTAATGGAGCCAAATCTAGAAAGACATTAATCTGGATCGAAATACTCAGTTATTCAGTTAATAAGACTAACTTTCGTAGGAACCAATAGACGGGTCTACAAATTAACTAATAGACGGACCCACTAACCAACCAAGAAAAAAATTGGACAAACTATACGTTTGTGTTTCATATTTTAAATAAACAACAAAATGACTAATTGACTAAAATGAATAAAATTTTTTAGCCAACACTTTTTACCCATAAACAGATACGAGACTGCCCTAAATAAGCAAGCCCCATCACCAATTGTTGGTACTATTTTATAAGCCACCATATTGCCATTAATAATATAAATATTTTAAATTAAAACTACAATCAAATGCCTACCATATACCTACTTATTACCTTTTTATGTTTTTAGAATTTCTATTCCATTCCACTCTATTCCATTCTATTCAATTCTATTCCATTCTACTATATATTTTTATACAGGAGAGGGGGCTAATGAGCATGCGGCTCACCTGATAGTAAGTGACTATCACCTCCCATGAACAACTGCAACACCAGGGAAACTAGGGGAATCGCAGATCCGTTGCCGGCCTTTTAAAAAGGAGTAGGTTTTTTTGAACGTCCCCAAGTCTATTATATTGCGAAAAGTTTATTTACTAGTCTATGCCAGCGCTTGGCAGCCGAAGATGGAAAAGCGTCCTGTTTTAATAAAAGTCTATTCACTCTTGCCTCAATGCCACCCGCATTGTAATACTATAGGATCCGGCTTAAAAAAAGTCCCTCATTCTTTTCCTTGATGATATCATTTTTTTATCAGAGCGTGGTCCTTTCCCGGTCGAGCCGACCCATTTGTGCTACAACTATACTAATAATATAGCTGCAGCATGACATTACCACGTACAAAATATAAAAAAAATATATAGTAATTTACCCCCATTCTTTTTGCTAAAAAATTAAATGCGTAAATATTGATATTTTTATAGCGAATCCAAGGGTATTATAATTCGCGGAGCGGGAGAAGGAGAGAGCAGCAGCTTTCCTTCCCGGCCGCCGCGGGAGACGCCCCGGGCGTCGGGGGCTACGTCGTGGCCCCCGGCCACCGTAGGCGCGGGCCTGTGGACGGCGAGCAATGGGTAGCTCGCCGTCCGTCCGTCTAACGACGACAGGCCGTGTCGACGGCGCGTTTTGTTCCACGCGCGCCTCAAAGAGCTGTCAGCAGCGTGAAGGGGCCCGCAAGGGCCGACGCCTGTCGGGGCTGCGGGCTGTTCGAAAGAGATACCGCGGCTCCGGAACGTAAGGGTACTGAAGGAACACGGATGGTTTTTAGTCAGTAAAAGTCTGACACTCCCTTCCGCTCCACCCAGAGCGAAAGGCGTCATTAGATGATTTTCTATCCGCAAAAAAAAAAGGTATTATAATTCACTTTTCAAATCGTGACAAGGCTAGCAATTGACACGATTTAACGTTTCAATAATTTTATTTTAACTTTTGACTTACTGAGTACTATTTACTGACATGAATTTAGTATTAATTTTATTTTTTTTAATATACTAACCAAATTCAAGTAATATTGATTTACTTTTTTAAATTGCATATTATATACTAACAAAAAAAATGAAAAAATTAAATATTTAACAATTTAAATCAAATTTAATGTTAAATGAAATAATAAACAATTAAAAATTTTAAAAAAAAATTTAATTGCTTAATTGTTATAAAAATATTTTTTATTTTGAAATTATTAACTATTACCACTATAAAAAATTAGTATTTAAACCCAACGGAAGTTTACTTCGGATCCTAAAATCCTTATTTACATATTTTATTAACACTTGACAATATACATAAGGCAAATGTAATTATAAAAGTTCAATTTAAAAATGAATCGCAAGTTTTAGAAATTTTAACTTATACAATTTGAATAAAGTAATAAAACAGTAAAGAAGTGACACACACGGCATTAGTGTACACCACACTTTTAGGTGGGGCAAATTTCTGTAGAGGTTCTGGCATTGTCCTTATAATGTGTGAATTTTTCTGTCCGGTAAAATAAAGTTTAATATGCACATCATGTTAAAAAATAATATTCTACCAAATAACATTCAAAAAATGAATTACAATCATTAAAATAATGAAAAAAATTGAAAAGTTATAGTTTTTTTTATATGATAAAGGTGACAAACGAGCACACAGTCCACCTGATGGTAAGTGGTTGCTGCGGCCCTTAGACATCTACATCTATCCTCGTTTGCGAATCAAAATGCAGATGCGTTGTCACCCGTGAGGACTAAGATGGAATGCCTCATTTCCAGTAAAAAGGGACTCCGGCCACCTGCACTCACCAAGCGAAACGCAGAGGTAAACCTCTACTTCACGCTGGTTTTCTGTGAGGTCGTGGTACCACCCCGGTTCGAGCCGGCCCATTCGTGCGACAGCAAAAGCTGCCGCGTGGCTCTACCACTGTTCTAAAAAGTTTCAGTCTTTTGTGTATATCCCGAGAGAAATTTGATAACGTTTTTAATTTTTATCTGATATTTGTGTTCGACCAACGTAAATGATCTTTTATATTTTTGATTTTCTTTTTTGATTAATTTTTTGATTTGATTATTATTTTTTTTACTTACTTCGAAAATGTTAGCAAATTAATGTTGAGTATTTTTCATTGTATTTTTCCCGTAAGGCAGTTAATATTTGATAGCATGCTCTATGATAACCTAAATCAGCCAAAGACTCTTTGGTTAAAAGAACATCACCATATTTAAAGCTACCTTCTTTACGAAATTAAATTTACAAATAAAAATGTAAAAATAATTGTTTAATAAAATCACGAATTTTTAATTTTTCAACATATAAAAACACTTCTTCATTGTTTGTTTTATTGTAAACTTTCAACACAATACACTAATAAATGTCCGATGCAGTAGAGCACATTGAGAAATATAAAATATTTATATTGAAAACGTGGTCTGCTATAGACTCCAGAATAAATTTCGGTGGAAGAACATATTTATCTTTCTCTATTACACAGAAAACTGAACACGTGGCTTTCTCTTTTTCGGTAAGCGTCTCACGTCCAGCTGCTACTACTTACCCATAGGCTAACTAGGCTGGGGCCTAGGGCACAAGATTCGAAGGGGCGCTGAGCTTGCCATTGTAAGCACGCCTTATGTACAAAATAAAATTCGGTATACATAATATTCTTAATAAATAATAAACTAAGTACAGGAAGTATTTTGCTTGTGTTTCTTTTTGTCTTTTTGGTAAAAAACGGATGAAATAAGTTCTAAAATGAGATTGAATTATTTTGTACCTTTCGTCTTTAGTTCACTGACGGGACATGATTTAAAGTATTTAAATAGGTCAAGATCTCATCTGTGCCTCCAATATTATTAAGTGTTTTGTTAGTGCTGTCCAATGGAAGTTTTGCCAGCCATGTGTTCCATATCTGCACATGGAGAACGGCTCACTAGCCCATGCTGGAGAAAGTCGATCTTTTGGGTTTTCTTTTTGAGTCCAAATTGACTCTGAATTGCAGGGAGTACACAAAGCCGACCATTCCGTGGTGTGATTGCTCCATACTGAATGTGCGGTATACAAAGCGCTCAGAGTGCAGAGCATTGCTCTTCGTGGACGTCAAGTCGATTGGGTCCGATGGAGTGTTTACTATAGTGCTGAAGACAGGTACTCCGGAGTTAGCAACGGTTCACCCGGGGCACCTCAGTGCGTTCCACTTAACCGCATCCACCGAACAGTGGCTCGAATCATCGAGAAGCGATTTCTTTCTGATCGGCTCGATTCAATGGCTCATTTTTTAGGGGGAGTATTTAGACAAATTGTTCGGCAGGCACATCGGGACAAAACTCACGTTACTATCCACACCAACTAGGTCCTTTGCGGTCCAACATGAGCGTGCGATTTACTAGGAGTTTTTGCTCTCCTGCTGCTCTTATTTGTAAAATCGTTTACCACATGCGATTTTTCCAGACCTATACTACTTAGAGACCTTCAAGAACTTATCTAACCTACAAGAGCTTATTCCTTTTAAAATGGCCCGCAAAGCACCTACAATGTCCCTGGTGTTGAAGTTGTTCATTGGGGATGGTCGCTACATTTGCTATCAGGAAAATTTGATTTTATGTGGACGAAAACGAGGGGTGGAAAGCTTGTAAAATATAAAAATCTGATAAAAATGTTCATGGGCTGGGCACGCACAGACAGAAAAGGCAGGTGAGAGGTGGGGGAGAGCATATTCATGGATAGCCTAGGACTGTCGGAACTCTTAATAAGGCTTTGTCTATCGTGCATCCTTCCCTACCGCAAATAATAATATAAATAGTGTTTGCTGTCACGCTCTACTTGAAAATTAAATTACTGAAACATTAAATCGTGACAATCACTAGTCTTGCCACCATTTGAAAAGTCAAGTCATAAACATTGGATTCGCAATAATAATATCTATATTTACATATTTAATTTTTAAGAAAAAAAATAAGGGTAAATTAATATTATTAGTTTACCAGTTTACATCTGGTATTTTTGTATGGAAAAAGGTAGTCAACTATGATGTGGGATTTTTATATATATATTTTTGGATTGAGACCAATTCTATCAAGAAAATGAATGACCGTAACCGGTAAAAAAATTAAATAAATAATTTTTAATTACAAACAGCCATGCCATAATATAGGCTGTCAATCGCCCCGATTTGTATTTATTTATATATTTTGTTATAAAAAATATTTCATCACGGAAAAGAATGTAAATAATATAAAATATAGTCTTAGATCAAGATTACAAAAATATCCCCTATTTTGTAATATCGATCTAAGACTAAAATCGTATGGAAAGACAAATGCTTTCAACTTAATCCACTCCTATGGTGCACGCATATTGAACGATGAAGCAAATAGTTTGGTTTGAATGCGTAGTAAGTCGGCAACGAAACTGCCATTTCATACCGAAATAATTTGTTTTTGATTTTTTATTTTAAAATACTCGTAGTCACCCATGTGTTTTAGTACTCCCTTACACAATTGACGTTAAGGTACCTAACACGCATGAATTTATTTTTTATATAATTAGGGTGACAAACGAGTACACAACACCTTATGGTACTGTTGCGCGCCAATATTAATATCTTGTACATGGCAACACTAGTTGCCACTAGCGCCCTCTAGTGTCGAGAAGCAGAACTAGGAGAATCAAGATCCGTCTAGAAAGTTCGGGACCGATATGTACTCGAACATTCTCGATGTCGCTACAGTAGAAGGTTCTGGAAACTATCTGAGGCCCTATATAAGGCCGGTATAGACCACGACCGAGGCAGTATTGAATTGGCGATACAAGAGAATACTTCGAAGCGAAATAACTGCGAACTAAAGTGATTGTGTTTAATTATTAGTGTGGTTTTAGATTGTAATTAGTGTTGTGTAATTAAAGTATCAATTTTGGTAATTCAATCTGCAGTTTATAATTGTCTCGAACCTCAAGCTCGTAACAGTACGTTAAAGAAACTACATCATACTAAATTAGGCAAGTTAAAGTTTCAAGCGTTTGATTTCTACGACGACGTTGATATCAAGTTTCCTTTTACCGTGGAGTGGTGTTGAAGAGGATAATCTATCACAGAATGCGGGGCTTTGTGCGGTGACTGCTCATTAGTTAATTAAATCGCACTTTTGTTCACGGCAAACGACGAACAGCACTTTCATCTACCACTCCTACTTCTTTTGAATAAAAAAAGAATTTTTATATGAAACTAATTATAATGAAGCAAGGGGAAAAAATTAATAAGTTGATCATGTAACAAAATACTTGATTGTAAAAATTTTAAAGTTCCGCTGTAAAGAGTTATTAGTGTAAACTAAACATAATATTGACTTTAATTAAGCGGTGTGGGGCAAGGGAAAGTAGACCGCTGTGTTTGCGCCGTCCGCGCAAACACAGCGGTCAACACAACGACGCGAGCCATCGACAGGGTGCATTTAATCCACTGCGATGGTTACTTGTTCATTTTAATTGATAATTGTTATACAATAAATATTTAAAAGAAGAATTATATCTCTAAAATATTTATTAAAAGAAGACTTTTTTTCTCTATGAATTTAGAAGGTTCCAGGTTGAACGATAAGAAAGCAGTATTAATTGGATCCGATACTAGCACCAGAAAAAGAATCTGAACGCTTAGACACCTTTGTTTTATATGTGAACGAACTAAACTAATATAAACTTGTGTGATTTTATTTACTGACATAATATTTTCAGGAAAAAAGCCATCATGCTGTAATAAATGTCTTTGTATGTGACGATTATAATCTAGACTTATTAAAAAATATCCTATTTTATTCTTTCTTCGTAATTTCAGTGTCAGTACAATACCCCCAAAATGGCAATCTATATTAGAGTCCTATGTTTAACAGTGGACTTTTGATAGGCTGGAATGAATTAATAAATGAACTCTATTATTTGTAAAATTTACTGCTTTTTAGGACTTTGTTTCAGAATGTGTTATAAAGAAGTTAAAATTTACAGAGGTTTCACTACTAAGAAGCAAATAAATAATTATAATGTAACATAAAAGGCGTTGCTTTCGATAACCTTCTTATACTGCAAATCGGTTATTATTTTTGCTAAACTAAAACAAACCGCATTACTTTCCAAGCACAGAGCGCCCTTTGAGCTGCTAATTATATTGTTAATGCGGCCGCTTTATCGGGAAATTGCATCAGTAAACCTCAGCATCAAGGTAACTTTTAACTGCGTCAAGGGGATTACTGCTGCTGTTAGCCCGTAAATTGACACTAATTAAAACTTTATAGTCACATTATACTGCCATACATGATGAAAATTTGTTTAGATTATAATAGTTTTTATTTAATATACATTACAAGAATGCTAATAGAAAGTTATGTATGCTATATAAAAGTTGTTATTCAGAATATTCATTATGTTAAAAAATAACTTTATTAGGATTCATACTAGTTAAAATATTTTTATAAAACTGAAATATCCAACTAACTTATAGTCCACCTGACGATGGTAAGTGGCTACAGCAGTCCATGAAATGTTGCAGTTAACTTCAAACTAAGTAGGTCCTTGTCACCTCTACTGACTGAAGTGGAATGCCTGACAGCCTGTATGTATACTATGTATTATGTACAGACGACTTCCTAGACAGAAATGGGGTCCTACCTCTTAGTTTATAGATAAACTTCAAAAAGGATCATGTCCAATCTTGACCTTGAAATTTTCTAACGCGTCTAGTGATGTAAAATATCTTAAAAAATAATTTTTTTTGCTTATTTCGTATCGCATAGTTGAATTTTCAAATAAAGCCAGGAAAAAAGTAACGTTACTATGTTCATCATTCTCAGCAGATTTTTGGATATGGAACGTGTTTTACAATAGCACAATGGCCCAGAAACCATGCCAAAAATATAAAAAAATGACATCTTGAAAAAATTAATGAATGACAGGCTGTTATTTGTTTAAATTTTACAGTCGTTGTTTTTCTGTTGCTACGTATTGCATTATGTGATTTTGCATTTTCTGATACTCTAACAACTTATGCATTTTCCCGGACTTTGATACGTTCCACTTACAATTAGTTAGACTTTTACATAATATTATAGTCCACACGGAGT
>JAVANC010000003.1:38960052-39022763 GCA_033319125.1 Parnassius glacialis | reverse complement strand
ACGCGAGGCATGTCTTTTTAAAAATCGTTATAACTTGCTGAAATTGCTTTTTGAAAAATTTATTCAGAACAAAATATTTATTATTTTCCAAGTAGTTCATGCCTGCGGCTCGTTTCTGGATATTTTGAAAATTTTAAATTTTAGGAGTTGACAAACTTTTTTAACTTGTACATGGTTTTTACTTTATATGTTTTTAAAACATGTTGTGGAAAAATACTCTAATAAGAAACAAATGAACAAATATTAGCACTCATTGCGATCGCTCACAAATTCAAGTTGTAAACAAGTTTCTAGAAAACAACTCTCCTGTTAAAAAAAAAAACAATGCGTTAGTCTTATTGTTTAAAATGGTTGAACTGCCGTCTTATAATTATCGTATGGCCGAATAGACCTAAGAAGTACTATGTGCTCTTGTGATATGTTATAAGGTTTATTTTTGCTTGAAACAGTTTGAAACCGTTCATACATAAAAAGTTTGCTAATAAATAGTCTTTCGTCAATCCGCCGCCGTATAGCGCCGGCGTCTGTTTCCTTTTGACAACACTTGTTTTCCTATTCTTACTAATTAGACGTTTTAAGATCGACTTTACTTTTAAATTTGTATAACATTAAATAATATTTAACATTTTTAAATATCAATGAATGATGTACCTTTTTATTTCAAATTAAGGTTCTTCATTGTTTGATATTTACAAATGTTATTATTTGGTGAAATTTGAATTTAATAAAAACCAAGGTTTCCAGGGTGGTTTAGCTGTACCTACTTAAATGTATAAATGATTTTTTTATAACAACAAAAAATTGTACAAAATGTTTATAATCGCTTCATAAAAAAAGTCACTTTCTCTCAATTTCAAAGAAAACGCGTAAAAAAACACGTAGTTACCCACAAAAAACAAGTATCCTTCCATTTGTAACTTATGATTAATGTCAAATAAACTTAAGTAGGTCTAAACAAGTAAAAAAAGCATAAAAAAACATTACTTTTACACATAGCGGATGGCACAAAAGGCGTGTCATCAATGTCTGTGGCGCACGACATGCCCGGCGTGTCATGAAATATTTGTTCGCCGCCACAGCTAAAAGTTGTCGAAAATCGGTGCCGCAACGAATCGGTTAATTTATAAATCTAAAGGAATACTTGGTACATAACCTTGAAGAAAAGGTTAACCAAGGGAGGGGGCCCTTGGTTAACATTTTCTATGCACGCATAGCCGTTGAAAGGGACGCAAGCGATACAGTCCACAAAACTTTTTTGAAGGACTCAAGTTATTGGCGCGTTCACATAGTATATTATTATTGATAAATGTTTTATTATTATTGTTTAAAAATACAAATAAATAAATTACTAGCGTCTATTAAAATGAAACGTTTAAAATAAAATAATATTACTTTGTTATACACTACGTCAGAAGGGGTCGTGGTGGAAATATCTTACACTTTTTCTCGCCTAAGACCGATCCGCCAAATTCGTACCGTCTGATAAGGAACTTCGTTTCGAAAACAAAGAAAACACAATCGTATTGAGTTTCTCCTATTATATTTAAATCAGTTAATAAATAGAAAACTCACTTTATAACAAAGTAAGCAATTAAGAAACCAAACATACACAAATATTAAACGAAATATTATAATAAAAACAAACCAAAAAAAAAAACCTTTTATCATATGAAAAGTCGGATACAATAATTCAAGAAAGACATTATTCTTCCCCTGGACTTGATACTGGATTTTATTTTCATTTCAAAATGACTCTGTTCTTGGCATAAATTTGCCGATAAACTTGCGTTATCTTTTTTTAGTTCTTTTAGCATCTATAAAATTTATTTTGACGGATTTGATGTAAATTTATGCAAAGAAGAATTTTTTGTTCGTACTTATTTTATTTTTATGTTTTATAAAACGCTGGGTTAATTTATTATTGCATCTACTGTTTATCTATTTCACAGACTAAGGCATTCATTTGGCTATGTTTACGCTTTCAAAATGAAGGGCCAGAAAGTATGCTGGGTCTAGCTGTTGTGCAATTTGATATAACCTTTTTTTATATGGGGAAATGCCTACGCATACCCGCCTCGCGGGGTCAAGGACGGGTTATGACGGACTCGCACCGACTAAAACCCCATGGTCTTCCACCTTCGTCATTTGTTGGCAGGGCCACGGGAAATCTTTCGCACACATCCGCGATCCCACCAGCGCCGGCCGCCCCATGGCGGCCCCATTCTCGAGGGAGGACCTCTCCTCCCCATTCTCCTTCTCAGAGGAGGAGAGGCACGCCCTCCACCACGGCTTCCAACTTCACCTGCGTATCTGACTCCCCCCCCCCCCCCCGGGTCGTATACGCGAAGGCCACGGGGCCCGGAAAATCGAGCACTTAGTAGCACCCGCCTTCCCGACCTCAGAGGCGGATCTGGTCTCTGGCTCTATCGCCAACCAAGTTTCGGCCGCGGAAGGTAGGGAGAGCGGTACCTCGCAACACCGTGACTCCTCTTCCTCCGCGGCCCTACCACCACCGCATCAACGGTGCGGCCCCGTCTGAGTCGCGGAGGTTAGGGCGAGTGGCGCATCGCCATACCAACACTCCTCATCCCCCGCGACTCCACCTCGGCTGCAGCGGTAGGGGGAGAAGCCACCCCTCTCACCGCAGCCCACCGACACACATCCGAAGTGGGCTAGCCAAGCCCACTCGGAGTGGCCACCTCGGGCCGGCCCTACACCACGGGCCAGCCAAGGGGTTCCTATTTAATCATTGCGGGTGAAAATTCACTCTCATGTTTTTTCACAAACGCTCCAAAAGAAGTATAGCTTCAATAAATTAAATTGGAGTGTCCGTTTGTAATGTCAAAATAACAGCTTTTCACTAAATGCATATGAAATTATTTACGGTACTTATAACAAAAACACAATATTTAAAATTTTTGTCTGGCTGGTTCCGGCTAATCTCCGAAACGGCTATACCGATTTTGAGGGGACTTTCACTGATAGATAGTTGATGTTGTAAGGCGTAACTTAGGCAACTATCATTTAAGAAAAATAATTAGGGTTCGCGCAATAAAATTAAAAACCTAAACTACACTCTGGCAAACTCGCGGGGAACAGCTAGTTTTCAATATATCGCTAATTTGATCGATAAAATTTCGTCTAAGACATCGCTTCCCGACTTTGCTGTTCACTTCTGCAACATAGATTTGCTTTCCCACTCTTTCCTTATATAAGATAATAATGTACTGAATCTGAAATAAGGATGGTAAAAAATATAAAAGGAGAGAAAAACTACGTTGCAGTATAAAATAAATTGCTGCTATTTGAGTCGGGTTGTTCCTTGTTTTGCGTTACAAAGAAAAAAAACTACCTTTGATGGAACCTGTATTCCCATTGTGTTTAATTTTTAAATATAAGACAAAAATAAAACCAAAAACCCGATGATATGAGGCTTCTACTAGACGCGAACGCATTATGATTTCTAATATCAGTAGCAATGAGGATAGAATTATGATATAGACAAGTGAGAAACTACAACACGATAACTCCTATAATATCTCCCAAAGGAGCATAACTTAACTCATATAACATAAAAGCAAGGAAACTTTACATTTTATGACAACACTTTAAAAATGTTTGCAAGAGATTCGCTAGCGGAGTTTATCCGGACTGTTGAATAATTCAAACAAACAAATTGCGTTTTGTAGGTGACACTGATAACACAAAGAAATATGAGTACAACTAACATACAGATGTATTTTACCGAGTTTCAAGTTATGAGGCATTATTCATTACTCATCACGTCAGTTTAAAATCTTTTTTATCGAACAAACAAACAAACGGACAGACAAATAAGTGAGTTAATATAGATTGTTTTCTTTAAACGTTTTTGTTTTTATTTTTAATTACCATTACTTATCATTTACAGAGCTTAATTACTATTATTGTGTTTTATATTGTGACACTCGAAGAGTACTGAAGTTTAGACGTCAGGTTTTTTTCCTATTGCAAGCTTCAGCTGTAATTCAGCTGTGTAGATTAAGTAAAGATTTTATGCTTTATTTTTAAATATTTGTATGAAGTGCATTATTGTCATCCATTAAATCAATTGCAAAGTTTGTAAGACACACAAAACAGAGATGAACGCGAACTAATGAAATGTGGTTAAAGTTTACGTCTTACTACTACTACTAACTACGTCTTTACGATCAAAAAGCTTTTACTAACGCTTAAGATTTGAACAAATATTAATACTCGCTTATCATCAGAATTGTCAACCTGTGTACGAAGAAATATAATGTTATTTATCTTTTATTGTAAACAAAGCTTTTGGAATTATTATTTATTTTATTAAAATTACATTTCTTCTTTCCTTTTTCAGAAAATCAGTATACTGGCACCAAATATCAATTGTGATTACCGAATAATGGTATAAGAATATCCCACTCTTATTCCTCTATGCAGAATCCTATGTTCAGAAGTGAACTTTGACAGGTTGTAATGTTTAAATTTATTTATTTACTTATTGTATGGACAAAGCAACAGATAACAATCAAATTACATTAAAACAAAACACTTATTTAACAGATCTGTACTAGATTAATACCCTAAATATGTTCCCACATCATTATTATAAATTAATTTTTAAATAAATTAGTGTGCTTAACACATTCTCAGTGTAATATTAGATCCGTATATATTTACGCCTGTGTTTAGAAGCTGAAATTATGTAGAGATAACGAATTGAAATAAAAGAAGGCAAAAAATATTCAAATCTGAGAAGTTAAATAAAGAAACTAATGCTTGGATATTTACATTTCACGGTTAAAATAGGAGCATTAGTTACGTTCTAGAAAGATTTTAAATTACACGAACATATTCACAATTCACGCAGACGCTTTTAATGAGTGCGATAATGAAGCTGTTCATATCTCCACCTTATTAATTAGCTTTTCTCTCAAAGAAGTTGCTTAAATATAAGCACAATCTTAGTCTAGAAATTAAGGATGAGCTTGTAAATTTTTTGTTTCTTTTTTTATTAAACTAAAGTTACAAACGAACCTTCAGTCCACTTAATGATGAGCGACTTTTTAAAAAATACGGATGATAAATGAGCACACAGTTTATGTGATGGAAAGTCGATGCTGTGGCCTAAAAAGATCTACCCTGCGTGATAAATTTGGAAATGAGGATTTCCGCAGTAGAACCAGAGTGACCGACATAGCCTAACGGATTAGTAAGCTAAAGTGGCAATGGGCTGGCCATATGGCTCGAAGAACCGACAACCGATGGGGAAAAAAAATCTCGAGTGCCGGCCTCGTACCGGCAGACGACGTGTAGGGCGTCGCCCTAATAGATGGAATGACGATCTGGTAAGACATGCAGGAAGTCGATGGATGCAGGTAGCTCAGGACCGTGCTTTGTAGTATTCCTTGGGGGAAGCCTATGTTCAGCAGTGGACTTGTGAAGGACTGTAATGATGATGATGATAAAGATCTACATCGACCAATATAGAATGCCTTGTTTCTAGTTGAAAAGGTCTCATGTTTTATACATTTATTTACGAAACATTCTCAGGCTTGTTTTTTTTTTATAGGAGAAGGGGCAAACGAGTATGCGGCTCACCTGATGGTAATTGACTACCGCTGGCAATGAACACCTGTAACACCAGGGAGGGAATTGCAGATGCGTTGCCAGCCTTTTAAAAAGGAGTAGGCTCTTTTCTTGAAGGTCCCTAGGTCGTATCGGTCCGGAAAAATCGCTGATGGTAACCGATTCCACAAGGAATTTGTGCGAGGAAGACAACATCTAATAAATTGCACAGTGGTGGACCGCCAATCATCTAGATGGTTGGATAGTATCGCGAGTTCTACCGCGATGTGCGTTCGTGAAATCCGGCGGCTGGGATTAATCCGAACAATTCCTCAGAGCACTCACCGTGGTAGATGCGAAAGAAAATGCAAAAGGATGCAACATCTCTTCTGCCAATGATTCGAGCCGATCGAAAAAGACTCGGCCGTCGACAATTCGAGCCGCTCTGCGCTGGATGCGGTCAAGTGGAAGGAGCTGGCACTGGGGGGACGCTGCCCAGATATGGTAACGGTGTTCTATGTGAGGCCGAACCTGCGCCTTGTAAAGTTGCAGGCGGTGTGCCGGCATGAAATACTGTCCCACTCTGCTGAGAACGCCGAGCTATTTAGAGGCCAATTTGACCTTTCGTCCAAGTGACCACGAAACTGCACGTCACTCAATATGTCCACGCCGAGGATTCCGATACTGGCTGAGGCAACAACGAAAGTGTCTTGAAACTAAGGAGATACGACAAAGGGGTTTTTTGAGCGGTGAACACGCAAACATTTTTCTTCTGAGGATTAAACTGGACTAGGTTCAGTTGCCCCCAATGCGAGACTTTGTTCAGCAAAGACTCAACTTCAGACACAAGTTCCGGTACTTTGTGACGTTTTCAACATCAATGGCTATCCTCTCCCAAGGTGCACCAACATTGTACAATTTCAATATTTTTTATAGAATAGGATGCAAACGAGCATGCGGCTCACCTGATGGTAAGTGACTACCGCCAACCGTGAACAATCGCAACACCAGGGGAACTGCAGATGAGTTGCCGGCCTTTGGAAAGGTGTAAGCTCTTTTCTTGAAGGTTCCTAAGTCGTATCGGTCCGGAAAATTTGCTTGTGGTAATTGATTCCACAAGGAAGTTGTGCGAGGGAGAAAACTTCTTCTAAATCGCACAGTGGTGGACCGCCAATCATCCAGATGACATGGATGGTAACGCCAGTTTTGTCGCGATGTGCGATGGTGAAATTGAGCGGCTGGAATTAGTCCGAACAATTCCTCAGAGCACTCCCCGTGATAGATGCGATAAAATTCGCAAAGGGATGCAACATCTCTACGCAGTGCCAGTGTATCGAGCCGATCAGAAAAAACTCGGTCGTCGACGATTCGAACCGCTCTGCGCTGGATGTGGTCAAGTGGAAGGAGCTGGCACTAGGGTGCCCCGGCCCAGAGATGAGAACAGTATTCCATGTGGGGCCGAACTTGCGCTTTGTAAAGTTGCAAGCGATGTGCCGGCATGAAATACTTTCTCGCTCGGCTGAGCACGCCAAGCTTTTTAGAGGCCAATTTGGCCTTCCCTTCCAAGTGAACACGAAACTATTCGATATGTCGACGCCAAGGATTCCGATACTGGCTGAGGCAGCAAGGGGAATGCCTTGAAACTGAGGAGATATGACAAAGGGGTTCTTTTTAGCGATAAACGCGCAAACTTGTGTCTTCTGGGGATTGAACTGGAATAGATTTAGTCGGCCCCAATCCGAGACTTTGTTAAGCAAAGACTCGACTTCAGACACAAGTTTGTCCCGGCACTCGTCGACGTTTTCCCGAGAAATATTGGCACGGCCGGTATATAAGGCTTCACCAGTGCTGTCGTATGCATAGCAATGAATGCTACCAGTTAGCAACATATCATTGGTATGCAGGAGAAACAGCGTTGGTGATAGCACGCAGCCTTGTGGAACACCAACGTTGATAGGCTTGAAATCAGAGCATGCACCGTCTACTACGACCCTGATGCTCCGATCAGCAAGGAAACTGGTGATACATTTGCACAATTTCTCGGGAAGCCCATAGGAAGGAAGCTTCGAAAGGAGCGCTTTGTGCCAGACCCGATCAAAGGCCTTCGATACGTCCAAACTAACGGCTAATGCCTCCCCCTTGCACTCTACTGTCTCCGCCCATCTATGAGTTAAGTAGACCAGAAGATCACCAGCTGATCAACCCTGACGATAACTGTGTTGGCAGCCATAAATCAGCTGGTGATCCTCAAGGTACCTCATGAGCTGGCAGTTTATAATGGCTTCCATTATTTTGGAGAACAAGAAGGTGATGGCGATAGGCCTGTAGTTGGACGGGTCTGAGCGGTCGCCTTTTTTAGGGATCGGGTGCACCAAAGCTGTCGTTCATGAGTTCAGTACTACGCCTTGGGAGTAGGAGTACCGGAAAAGACGCGTTAAAACCGGTGCCAACTCCGGAGCACACGTCTTCAGCACAATGGGAGGGACTTTATCGGGCCCACTCGACTTGCTGACGTCCAAGGAGAAGAGTGCTTTGCGGACCGAGCGCTGTGTAAATCGTACACCCGGCATGGAGCACTCACATCGCAGGATGGTCGGCGGTGTGTTCCCTCCGTCATCTAGAGTCGAGTTGGACGCATAAAGAGAGCTCAACAGATCGGCTTTCTCCTTTGCGGCATGGGCCAGTGAGTGGTCCTCTTTGTGCAGAGATGGCAGAGATGGCTGACAGAAGTTCCCTTGGACAGCATTGGCGAGAGACCAGAATGCACGGGTTCCTGAAGGAAGGCAAACTAGCTTCTCGCAAATTCTGCCGATGTGCTCAGACCTTGCCTTAGCAATGACGCTTTTGAAGGACCTGGAGGCGGAATTATACTTCTTTTTAAGTGCACTGGTGTTTACATCCCGAGACGTTGATGCGTCATCCTAGGCCTGGTAGCACTCCTGTTTATAGCGTGATGCAATTTACAGGAGCGACCAAGCCATGGCTGGGATCTGCCTACGATGGGCACCACAGAGAATGCAATAAAAAGTTCCATACCCTGAAGTACCACATCAGCAACAAAATCGGCAACAACGCTGGGATCTTCCGGCGAGAAGCAAACCAATCAAGGGTAGGATGCAAAAAAAGACCGCATCCCGCAATCAGCTGACCTATGGTGCCAAACTCGGCGGCAAGCTGTAGATCGCAACTGCGATTGGAGTATGAGTGGCACCGTACTCTGGATCAGACAGTGGTCCGAAGAGCCCAGAAGGGCATCGACAGAGACCTGATATCCGTCCGGATGAGAGGTCAGCAGAAGGTCCAACAGGGAATGTACATGGTCTTCCACATCTGGGATCCGCGTAGGCGAAGTAACCAGTTGTGTTAGACCATATGCCAAAGCAAAGTCATAGACAGATCTACCCGCATGATCGGTTAAACGAGAACCAAGCCATTCAACGTGGTGGGCGTTGAAATCACCGAGTATCACGATCTCTGGGCATGGGACCTGTTGTAGCACGGAGTCTGAAGCCATTAGGACGTGGCCGATGAGTCGGTCTGTGTCGGAATTACCGCTATGAGACCTAAAGAGGCACCCGTAGACGCGGGGATGGTCGTCGCTGTCTACTCGTAGTCATAGGATGGACAGGTCCGTACCTTCAAGACTGCCGAGGCGTCGAAAACAGATGTCCTCTCTGACATACACGCAAACTCCAGCCCGGGGCACAAACGAGTGTTCTAATTTGTACCCCGGGTAGGAGAGATACGAAGTATCAGCCGGAGAGGACACCTGTGTCTCGGTTAGAAAGAGCAAGGCTGGCTTAGCTTAGCTATTCAATGCGCCTCTACTACGAATTTGAGGTCCCTTTACAGCCGCACAACTTGTACATTTGCGGCACCAGTCCTCGGCATCGTCACGACAGTGGATCCAGTAAAACCGTTCTCGGATCTTCAGTAGAGTTCGATTAACCCCCAGGTGGCCTCCTGAAGAACCACTATGGTACAGTTGTAGAACAACCGGTACTTTAGCCTTGGGGACAGCCATTTGCAAATGACATCTGTCTCCCCGACTATTTTCCCATTTACGGCACAGGACTCCATCCTGAATCAGCAAGCTGTCCCATTGGGCCCAATAGATTTTCGTGGTCAAACTCATTGCTGAGACGTCGCTCCACTTGGGATTAGGAGCACTGGCCTTCATCCATTCCAGAATCGGCTTAATGTCCGAATCTTCCTGCTGTGCATGTTGTAGCCTGCCCTTCACTCATTGCTGAGCTGGTCTGTCCTGAGCATTCTCACAGATACCACTTCCTTACCCTCTTGCCTAATACAATGCTTGCAATCTTCAGGGCAAGGTCTTCTTGACAATGCATCTGCATTGCCATGAGATTTCCCGCTGCGATGTTCAATTACAAAGTCGTATTCCTGCAGTAGTTCAATCCATCTCGGAACTTTTCCTTCCTGATTCTTGAACTGCAATAGCCATTTCAGTGCAGCATGGTCAGTTTGTAAGTGAAATTTCCGCCCCAGAAGATATTTGCTAAAATGCTGCAAGGACTTTACCACAGCAAGCAATTCACGTCTTGTGACACAATAGTTCCTTCCCGGCTTTTACAAATATTTGCTGAAGTACGCTATCGCAATCTCTTAATTACCATTTCGTTGAGATAACACACCGCCAAGTCCTATATCACTTGAGTCGGTGTCAACTATAAAATACTTGCCCGTATCAGGGTAACCCAAAATAGGTGTTTTGCACGGTTTGTTTTTGAGCTCCTGGAATGCAATATCGCAACTTTCATGCCAGCACAAATGTCGCTTCTCCTCGGTTAGCTTGTCTATATCGTCTATATCGGTTTGGCTATATCTGCAAAGTTCTTCACAAATCGCCGATAATAAGAGCACAAATCCAAAATGCTCTAACCTGTGTCTTGTCGTTTGAAACCGGCCACTCCTTGACAGTGGCAATTTTCACTGGATTCGTGCGGATACATTCTTCCGACACCTCATACCCTAAAAAGCTAACTTGCCGTTTGAATAGTCAACACTTCGTCGGACTTAACTTGTGGTTGGCACTCTGGATCTTCATGAAGACGCGTTTCAGGTTTTGAAGGTGTTCCTCGAACGTACGGCCTACGATGATGATGTCATCTAAGTAGACAAGACATGCATCTCCAGTTAGCCCGGTAAGTACAAGCTCCATCAACCTTCCAAACGTTGCTGGAGCATAATCCAAACGGCATAACTTTAAATTGCCACAGACCCTTTCCTGTGGAGAATGCAGTTTTCTCATTGCCCTTAGGGTCAATTTCCCCTGACGCGGTGGGGACGATTATCCACTCCTCCTTCCACCTCCAGTGCATGGGTTAAGGCGTCCTTAAGCGTCTCGTGGTGCCCGGGCTTCACAGCAGCTCTGAATTCAAGGTGGCGGATGTCGTCAATGAATGTCTGCACCAGGTTCCCAACAATAAGCGCAGGTGCGGACTGGTACGCTTTATGAACTAGCTTCTCCACCTCAAGGGCCCACTGCTGCAGAATTTCGTTATTGTGTTGCATGCGATCTTTGAGCTGTGCACGAATGACGTGCTCCAGGTGAGCGTCACCATATCTCGCCTCCAATGCCTCAAGGAGCTGCTCGTAAGTCATTTCCTTACCGAAAGCTTCAGAACAGTTAAGGCCTGGTCGCGCAGGGCTAGGATGAGAGCAGTCATGGCCTGACTTTTATTCCAGCCGTTCGCTTTCGTGACAGCCTCGAACTGGATTTCGTAGGCCGACCAGGAAGAAGTCCCGTCGAACGGTGGCACTTTGAATCCACGTAGCGAAGATGTTGTAGCTACCACGGAAGCTGTAACTCCATCCCCAATTTTGAGGTCATCCAGCGTTTTCTTCACGTCAACCATCACGTTGTCAAACCGATTGTTCACTTGGTCGATTCGGGTTTCAGCTTCCTACAGGCGGTTGTCATGTTGAGCAACCCTATCCTTTACATCCTTTATCTCTTTCCTGAAGGTAACGTGAAGGTTCTTCATAAGGAGCATCTGCTCTTCCTTATTGCGTTTGAGCTGCTTTTCCAAGCAACGGGCCTGCTCCTCCTGTCCGCGCTGCAGCTGCTCTTCCAACCGACGGATCTGTTCCTCCTGTCCGCACTGCAGCTGCTCTTCGAACCGACGGGCCTGTTCCTCCTGTCAGGGAGCCTCATCCTGCAGCATCATCATCAGACCACCTAAATCAGGTGCTGAAGATGCAGGAACTGCTGACGGGCCTGCCTCCGTGGTCAGCATCTGGCCCTCCGACGTTTGCGGCGTTGCATTACCAAATCGTCTCTGGTCCGCCTCCAGCTGGCGTTGACTTCGGGTACGGATACCCTCCATGTCGTCCTTAGGTAAAATCGGCATGATTTGATCCCACTTCTGACACTAATTGTTATGAGCTTGTGGTTTGAGACAATTAATTTTTTAAAGATTTTTTAAGAGGAATTACCAAAATTGACACTTTAATTACACAACAATAATTACAATCTAAAACCACACTAATAATAAAACACAACCACTTTAGTTCGCAGTTATTTCGAATACATCTAGAATGTTCGAGTACATATCGGTCCCGAAATTTCTGGAAGGATCTTGACTCTCCTAGTTCTGCTACTCGACACTAGAGGGCGCTAGTGTAACTAGTGTTGCCATGTACAAGACATTAATAGTGGCGCGCAACAGTATTATCTATGGTACGTTTGGTCTGCCTTTGTAATTACACTTTTCGAAAGGCCAAATTTTAAGTAGCAAATGTTTCAGTTAGAGTAATATTCATTTAGTTGTATATTGTTTACCAAATAATATATTAAGTAAGGTTTCGTTTAGTAACCATGCAATATTATTTGGGGAGGCGTTAACTTATTTTTATGACAATATAGGTAGGCACGTACAAACAAATTGACTCATAGGCGATACGTGTTTACATCATTACTTGTGGACTGTTACTGTGTTATCTTTTATTGGTGTAATAATTATAATGATTGAGTTTAATGGTTAGTGCTCAGTTTTTATTACTTAAAGAGGCGGAGTTAATTTATTTAAAAATGAATTTACATACGAAAAGAAAAAACAATCAAATAATTATTATTATGGGAGTTGTGAACTGCGACGAAACAAGATATATAATTGTACTGCGACTGTAAGTACGAAATTATGTAACAGCATTCATAAAGTGTTAAAGTGTCAGGATAATCACAACCATGAGCCTAATCCAACCAGGAAATGCGTAAGCGAATTCAAAGAAAAAATAAAAATTGATTTGTTATCTGATGTGACACAATGTGTGAATTATAAGTTTAATACGGCAAAGAACACGGTATTAATCATGCACCAAATGTATGTGTGTTAGATTTGGAAAAAGCTGCTACACTGAGTCTTCGATAAAATTTTGAAGAAATTGATTTACAAGGATGCCATTTTCATTTGGGACAAATTATATGCAGGTTGATATTATTATCGCATCCGAAGCTGAGAGCTTCAGGTAGCGGATACTAGGGACAAATATCATGCGAGGGTAGCCGAAAAGCTTGACACCATCGATGGCAGAAAATAATGTGTTGAAAGAACATGGCAGAACCATAGGGATGGAATGGTAAGTGCAGCGGAAGAAGTGTGTGGAACGATTAAAAGATGCACTAGTAAAAGAAGAGATGCATGGTGGAATGATGAAGTGAAAGAAGCTTTAAAGAAGAAGAAGAAAGCATGATTAGACTACTTGGCCTCTAGTAATGATAAGAATATGAGAGAGAAGATGAAAGAAAGATATAAGCTGCAGAAAGTTCACACGAAAGCATTGATTGAGGAAGTGCGTGAAAGGTGTAGAATGGAAGCGGACGAAAGGTTGTCGCACAACTTTAAGGAGAACTCCAAACTCTTTTGGAAAGAGGTTGGAAGGACCCGAAGTGGTGCGATGGCATGGAACTAATGACGTCCTCTCAGAAAAATCGGACGACATGCAGCGATGGAGCGAAGTTTAGAGAGAAATGTATGCGTGTGATGATCTTAGTGAGGGATCCGGGGATGACGCCGAGACTGGTACGCCAGACCCGGACCTCGATGACACTGAGGTCATCAGTATGAAAGAGATTGAACGTGCGATTCAAAGTTTGAAATGTGGTGAGGCTGCGGGACTAGACAGAGTAACTGCTGAAATGGTCAAGTATGGTGGGCCTCGCGTCTGGGACAGCTTTCATCTGCTGTGCAATTTGTGCTGGCGGACGGGGGATGTCCCGTATGATTGGCGATCCGCAGTCATTGTGCCTTTATATAAAGGTAAAGGTTCACATTTTGACTGTGGGTGCTATCGGGCGATCAGCTTGACCAGTTTAGCAAGTAAAGTTTACTCGAAGGTTTTCACACGTAGGATGCAAGAGAAATCGGAAAGATTTCTATGGGAGGCACAATGCGGATTTAGACCTGGAAGAGGATGCACGGATCAAATGTTTTCTCTCCGCATGATCACGGAAAAGCTTCTGGCTGCTAACCAGAAGATTTTCTGTGCTTTTGTAGATCTTGAGAAAGCATTTGATAAGGTTGTAAGGAAGAAAATGTGGGAACTGTTGCCGAGGTATGGTGTGGATGGTCGATTGCTAAGGACTGTGCAGTCACTTTACTGTGACTGTTAAGCCTGTGTACGGGTAGAGCATGACCTGTCACCCATGTTTAGCGTCCAAACGGGCGTAAAACAGGGTTGTGTCATGTTTTCCTGGCTGTTTATACTGTATCTCGACAGTTGTTTACAGAAGCTGGAAGATAGCTGTTTGGGTGTGAAATTGGGTGACATTAAAGTAAATTGTCTGCTGTATGCTGATGATGCAGTGCTTATTGCACCATTAAAGGCAGAACTGCAGGCATTAGTCACGTGTATGAAAAAGGAATGTGAAATTAAAGGTCTCTGTTTGAATGCTAATGAAACTTAGGTTCTGGTAATTGAAAGGGACGAAGAGAGAACGAAGTGTAAAATATGGGTAAATCAGGAATGTCTAGAACAGGTAAATGAAATTGTATACTTGGGGAGTGCTTTTAGCCGGGATGGAAGATATGATTTATATGTGGACAGGCGTGTCGCTGCCGGGAACAAAGTCAATGGTGCCCTGACTGCGTTAGTCAAAAGGCAAGGCGTAGTGAAGAGTGCACGCCTTGCAATACATAACGCAGTGTTGGTACCGACTTTGTTATATGGCAGCAAAACCTAGGTATGCCAGAAGAAGCATAAAAGCAAGTTGAATGCAGTGGAGATGCGATCTCTTCGTAAAATGTGCGGCGTCACTATGGCCGACCAAAACCGAAACGAAGAGATTCGCAATATGGCAGGTTTGAAAGATGACCTTATCACAAAACTTGATAAGGGCGTGCTTCGATGGTTTGGGCACGTTGAGAGAATGAGTGAAGACCGACTGGTGAATAAAATATATAGAGCGAAAGTTAATATTAAAAGGTGTCGAGGTAGACCGAGACTAACTTTCGATGACCATGTGAGCAAATTGCTCGAAGAGGGGAGGGTCAAGAGTACTCGGATACCTAGACGTGCATGTATAAAGAAGATAATGAATCTGAAAGAAGCGAAAGAGGTATGTAAGGATCGTGACACTTGGCGATCTGTTCTCTCTGGCTACCCCGTCAGGAATTGTGCGTGACGATAAGTAAGTAAGTTATTATTATTGAAATATTTTTCCATAATTATTTTTCTAATGTAGCACATATTCAAGTGCCCTGTGTAGTGAAACAAAAGCGATTAGGTTCTGGCACTTCGCCGACCGCTGTCGCAGCACGCTTGCTTCGCTCGCTCGGCTCGTGCATTGTTGGTCGAAGTTCTAACCTAACCTAACCAATTGCTTTTGATTTCACCTAATCTTTGTTCCGCACTTTGAAATTTTGCACTATTGTATGTAGATTTCTGTTGCCATACTTATAACAAAATTTTTATTTATTACAGACAAGTTCAAGTCCAGAGTTTCGTCAGAAGATATGCAAGCGACATACAGTTTAATAAAGAGGTGAAGTGTTTGTTAGCTATTAGTTTTCTTAAGGAATCTGAAATATACGTATATTTCAACAGTATCGTAAAATAGTGCAAAAGATCCAGATTGGCAACAATAAACTCATTGGTTCGAAAAGAATTATGTACACGGAACATCAACCACACAACCTAAATATCAGCCTAGATTTTGGAACTGCTATGACACAAACAAAATTATTATACCACGAACACAGAACTTGGCTGGAGCCTGGCATAACAAAATAAACAATATTCTTAATAAAAGTCACCCAGGTGTTTATGAATTGAGAAAAAAAATAATAAGGGAAAGCATTGCCAACGAGTTGGAAATAGAAAATAATTATCACGTGTCCCACCAAGTCCCAAGAAAAAAAAGTACTTAGACAAAGAAGAAAGAATCAAGAGGATTCTTGAACACAAATCTTCATATTCAGAGGATAAATTATTAATGTGCATTGCTGCGAAATTAATGTGTTAAGGTTTTTTTGTAATTCTTAAATAAAAATTGCGTATTAAAATTAGTTTCTTTTCAATCATTATATAAATGTACGAAAAGGGAAATGTTACACAGACAAAACGTTATTATTCTAAAAGTTGTCTGGCCTATAGTATGTGCCAAATCGATTGAGAAAAACGGACAATGACCTTTCGGTCGTTTAACCAGGGGTTACAAACCTTCAATATATAGGCACATTTTATATGTAGTACTTTCTTTATTTATAATGATTTTTTTATAATGATTGATATAATATATATTTATTAACTATTATTAAAAAGTTATGTGAAAGATCGCTGTAGAAGAAAAATCATCTATTGTTATAAAGTACTTTATTCATTTAACAACAAAAAACATTAATTTATAACACATATAAAGATTCGAGTGATAACGACACCGAATAAGTACGTACTTATGCAAAAGATAAAACTTTATTTTTAATATTATATAAGAACTTTATTTTTATTCGGTGCAATCATCACTCGTATCTTCACTTGATGAACTATCTGTAACATTAATTATAAAGCGATCTGCAGTTTGGTCAATTCTATCATCCATGCCACGCATTTTTTGTTCAACCTTAAGGACATGCTGAACACAGTTTTTCCATTTATCTGGCGTGATTTGAGTTAAACCATCTTTAAGTAAATTTTTAACATCTTTTAACTTGAAAGTTGTATTTTTTCGTGCAACGTACCCTTTCACATCTGCCCACACAAGTTCAATGGGGTTAAGCTCACAGTGATAAGGAGGTAACCTTACCACTGTGATGCTTTTTTCTTTTGCCATCTCGTCGGTGACGTAACTTCGATAGTTATCTTTAACTGCCTTTATTTTTTCCATTAAGTGGGTCTTTGTGTCCGAGGGCACGTATGCGATCTGTTTAGATTCTAGCCATTCCTGCATATTTTGTTTCCGCCAAGACATTGTTGGGGTTTTTTCTAAACGTCTGGAGTGGTAACTAGCGTTATCCATAACTATGACATCGCCGCTTTGCAGTTTTTCTATTACTTTTCTAAACCAGTCCTCGAAATGGAGAGCGTCCATACTCTCATGGTAGTCACCAGTAGATGATGATTCAAATACCCAATCACATCCCTCCAAAAAGCCATTTTCATTGCCAACGTGTACAACTATTAATCGCTTTCCTTTACCCGAAGGGGCTTTCGCGCCAGTAGAGTAGCCTTCTAACCGTGATTGACGAGAAGATTCAATTGTGGTGTCTTCCCATACCTTTCCCATAGTATGACCTGCGTTAATCCATGTTTCGTCAAGGTAAAAAATGTTACGTCCCTCGTTTCTTAATATTTGTATTTCTCTCAAATATCTGGTACGCCACAGAACTATCTCTGGGCGATCTATTAGACCACTTTTTCTGTTTCTCTTTATATATTTGAATTTTAAATGGCGCAACACACGTCGCAGGGAAGTTTTGCTCAAGTTTGGCAACTGGTCATCTTGATTTATACTGAGCAAAATTTTGTCTAAAGTCGGTAATTCTCCTGCAAGAAAGAACTGATGCACTTTCGCTCTTATAGCCGATTTATCAAAATCGTCCAACTTGTCAATTACAGACTTTTTTCTTTTATTAATTATTCCCTTTTCTGGTATTTTATGGGAATCTCTATACACGCTTAATACGCGATATATAGTGCTCTTGCTGACTCCTGAGATCTCCGAAACCTTTTCTACCATATTAACGTTTGAAGGATACACGTCTTCGGGCCAGGTGTTTTTGACATATTTGTATACATTAATGATAATCTCTTGTTCCCCGACCGACAAAGTGGTAGGTTTTCTCTTTTTTACTGGTGACGTTAAAGGTGCTCCAGAAGATGGGCCTGTAAATAAATGACAAAAATATACTACCATAGTACTACATCACATAAATACATATTGTTTTAGAAAATAAATACCACATGGTCACATAAAAAGAGCGCTTTAAGAAATAGAAAGGCTACGTCGTCGCATTTGTACCTATTTGTACGTACCTGCTACGTTTATTATGGGTCGGCGACGTCTCTTTCCACTTGATGTTGAAGGACCGGGTCCTTCACCAAATTCTCCTGAACTCATGTCGATTTAGTAACGACCGTCACAGTAAAACTAATATAACAGATTCAAAAAACAAAAACTTAACGATATAACAAATTTAACAGTAAAAACTCAACTAAAACAATGCAATGAATGCTATGAATTACCCGAGACGTACACACGCAAGCGCTATCCGAACACGAATGAAAACAAAATGGCGGACCGGCCCAAAAAAGGTGACGCATCTCTGGCTGCCATTGTCACGTTTCTTTTAGAACGAACTGACGTAACGCGCGTTTTGTTTATTTTAAAGGGATGAATTTGCAAAAGCTCAATATGGTGATTATATTGCTTCAAATATTTTTTTAATATGAAACTGTTATTAAATGAATTGCTGCGTTACTTACCATAAATTGAAATATAAAATATAACACATTTAACGCGATGTACCGTAAGATTTTACTATGTTTATAGGAACCACAGACAATATTATTTAAGAAACAAAAAAACAAAACATATGTGCTGACCTAGAAGTGGGAATAATATCAATATTTAAATATTGTTATCACATCTAAATTGAGATTTTGTAAGTTACGCCTTTTGACACTCGGCTCATATCTGAGGTCATTGTCCGTTTTTCTCAATCGATATGGCACATACTATAGTGGAGGATTTGACAAATGATAAGTGCCCTCAACGTGTTGTGTCGTTATAATAATCAGCTTAACAATAATTCTACCAAATGAAACGTAGTCATACAAAAAGAGTAGACAGGAGTTTATTCGATAAATATAGATATAAATAGACCACAGCATCCACTTTACGTTAGGTGGAATTTGTGCTTGTTTGTCACCCTATACCATAAAGTCTCAGTTTAAATTACGTTTATTTATGTTTAGCCAATTGTACAATTTTACAATTTTCTCTAAAACATAATTTATATTATTTTTAAAATCTATTTTATTTTTTAAAAGGAAATATAATTGTGATATCATTGACAAATAAAACCATTTTGTAATTAATGACACTGGGAAGGTCATTAATATAGATAAGAAATAACAATAGCCCCAAAACACTTCCATGCTTACCTTCCTTGGTACTCCATATTGTACGACTCTGTATACAGAAACATGTGTTAGTTATTTTCTTGATTTTAGGGACGTTCATTAGTCATCACTCATTAAACTTGGATAAAATTTCCAATATGGACCATCAATTTAAATGCCCATATTATTATTATTATTATATATATTATTTTTGCAATATTTATGTCAATTTCTACGATAAAACCACAGAACACAATTACTCTTTATCAAGAGGGTAAAACTGACACTATTTCGTATTGTCATTGTCAACATCGGTAGGGATGTCGATTCTTTTCAAAAAAGATCGATTTTTGAATCGATCGAATCCTAAGCTAATGTATCATTCACAAAAATATCTTTTTCGGAAAGAATAGTCATCTATACTGACGATGACAAAAATAATATAAAATAGCGTCAGTTTTACCGTAAGAATTGACATAAATTTGCAAAAAATAACTGATTTTCAATAATTTTTTTTCCTCAAAAAGTACGCATTTCCGCATATTGAAACTTTGCAAAACGCTTTCTTTTAATAAGTACTATCTACAATATATATCTATAATATAATATGGGCATTTAAATCGATGGTCCATATTGGAAATTTTAACCTCAAGCTTCACAGCTCTATATTGTTGTACCAGACGTTTCGCACCTTTGTCGCTACTTTGAACTGTTTAACCCTTTGTGTAAACGAAATGTTTATACTAACATTTATGGGTAGCTATAGGGTACTTTGGCATATTCAATAGTCAACGTTTAATGCGTGCACGGGAACTATTGTGAGATTTATATATTTTTTTTATAGGAGAGGGGGCAAACGACCATGCGGCTCACCTGATGGTAAGTGACTACCGCCGCCCATGAACAACTGCAACACCAGGGGATTCGCAGATGCGTTCCCGGCCTTTTAAAAAGGAGTAGGCTCTTTTCTTAAAGGTCCCTAAGTCGTATTGGTCCGGAAAAATCGCTGGTGGTAATCGATTCCACAAGGAAGTTGTGCGAGGGAGAAAACTTCTTCTGAATCGCAAAGTGGTGGACCGCCAATCATCTAGATGATATGGATGGTATCGCAAGTTCTGTCGCGATGTGCGATGGTGAAATTGAGCGGCTGGAATTAGTCCGAACAATTCCTCAGAGCACTCCCCGTGGTAGATGCGATTAAATACGCAAAGAGATGCAACCTCTCTACGCAGTGCCAGTGAGTCAAGCCGATCGGAAAGAACTCGGTCGTCGACGATTCGAACCGCTCTGCGCTGGATGCGGTCAAGTGGAAGGAGCTGGCACTGGGGGGCCTCTGCCCAGAGATGGGAACAGTATTCCATGTGAGGCCGAACCTGCGCCTTGTAAAGATCGATTATTTTAAGTCCTCAGTGCACTGTGGTTACTTTTATCATAAATTTGTTATCCTAACTTAATTAAAATTATTTTTAATATCGGTAATAAAGCAAGTGATGGCTCGATGGTGTATGGCTACATAGCCTCCACAATACGGGAGAAGATCCTAGTTTGGATGTAACTTTCTATAAAACAAAAAGTACTCTTTTGGATATTAATCCAGAAGAAAATAAATACAAGATTTGAAGATGAATTTCACTCGAGAGTAAAATGTACTTCAAATTGTAATCATTTTCAATAATATTTCTTAACTTTTATCGCATAAAACACTTTACATGTTACATGTGTGATATATCTAGCGGGTAACAAAAGCGCTTGTTAAATACTTCTACGCAATTGAATCCAAAAGAACATGCGAATTCTCGGTTTCGTTTGATATTACCACTCTTTTATCTGGGCAGGCAATTTAAAGGTCATTTAATGTTTTCGTTATTTATGTCAATGTTATTATTCAAAACGTACAGAGATCCCTCGTGACATTGTACCATCAGGTAGACGCTAACATTCCCATGGTACACTTTTGATAAGAGTGGATATTTCAGCATTAATAAATATTTCAAGAGATTCACATTTGGAGTATTAATAATAAATAAATAGTTTTAAGTTACAGCCAATATATGTTCTACTATGCTGAGCACAGGTCTACTCTCATTTCTGAGAGGGTCAATAGCATGCTTATAAATTCTTTTAAGATTTATTTATTGACATGATATATTGAGTGCAAGGACTGGGCGTACTGCTCGTTAAAACGACGCCACTAAAATGGTCCTAAAATACCGAATGAGTAAAACGCGCGGTTAGCTGCCGCGGGAAGGGTCGTTAACTTTACTAGCAAACTAATTTTATTACTTAGTTGTGTTGTGAGCTCATGAAGGGTTTGCCGGACTTCGATAAAATGCACCGAAAATAAATTTTACTTCATATTACCGGTAAGTCCAAAATATTTAATTTAAGCTTTTTTACATTTACTATTACAGCCACTAGTCCACCGCTCAAAATAGGGTTCCCTAAAGAATGCCACAAAGCACGATACTGGGCTACCTGTACCAATGTGTGTTTAATGCATTAAGTGGAGGTCGCCTTACACTTCACTTACCGGTAAGAGACTGGTATTCGACAACCTTTCTTCCCCATTGGTTATCGGTTCTTTGATAAGTGATTAGCCATATTGTAGACCCATAGTTAAAAGTTGCTTTAGCTTACTGATCCGTTGGGCCCTATTACTCAGGTTCTATTGCTGACATCCTCACTTCACATTCACCTCACTATATCACGCAGAGAATCTCTGAGCATAGCCCTATCCATTGCTCACACTATTAAACAAATTTTTATTTCAAAATTGTCTCAACCTCAAAGTTCGTATTTCGTAGCAAAATATCAACACCTTTCAACACTTTTCAATAGTAATACTTTATGGAGTTCAATAAACTTCTAACTGCAATATGCTTGTACACATTACGAAAAAAAAACTTATTAAGTTATGATGTTTTTAATAGATTATCAATGATAAACGAAAACACAGTTCATCTGATGGTAAGCGGATTTTGTGGCCGTACGAGTGTGAAAATCATAGTGCAGATGCGTTGTCGCCTCCGATGAATAATATGATGGAATGCCCCGTTTCCAGTAAAAAGGGTCTCCCGTTCTCTATACGAAACACGATAGCATAAAGCTGCTATATTACGCTGGTATTTTGTGAGAGTCCTACCCCGATCAAACTGCTATTCGTACTACAACCATAATGGTATAGCTGCAGTATGGCTATACCACGTAAAACGTATATGCGATAGTTATACTGCCACCAATAGAGAGTTATAAGATTTTAATGACATTTTCTCTAAGTCGCCTTTTGCGACTTTTATGACACGAAATGAGCCAAATCACGGAAAGGAAAAAGCATAGCCTTACAAGTTGATAAAGCGTAAGCGACGTAATGGGGCGGACTTGTTACTCCAAATCGTCCCGTAGGTACAGGGACGATATGGGTTAAAGGCGCAGTTTTTATTAATTTAATGGATATAATTAGAAAGACGTTGCTGCTAATCTAGTAGTATATCCTCTAAGTTCATGGAATTCTGGGCCGGGGCACCCCAGTGCCAGCTCTTTTCACTTGACTGCATCCAGCGCAGAGCGGTTCGAATCGTCGACGACCGAGTTCTTTCTGATCGGCTCGATACACTGGCACTGCGTAGAGATCTTGCATCTCTTTGCATATTTTATCGCATCTATCACGGGGAGTGCTCTGAGGAATTGTTCGGACTAATTCCAGCCGCTCAATTTCGCCACCGCACATCGCGACAAAACTCGCGTTACCATCCATACCATCTGGATGATTGGCGGTCCAACACTGTGCGATTCAGAAGAAGTTTTCTCCCTCGCACAACTTCCTTGTGGAATCGATTACCACCAGCAAATTTTCCGGACCGATACGACTTTGGAACCTTCAAGAAAAGAGCTTACACCTTTCTAAAAGGCCGGCAACGCATCTGCAATTGCCCTGGTGTTGCGGTTGTTCATGTGCGGCGGTAGTTACTTACAATCAGGTGAGCCGCATGCTCGTTTGCCCCCTATTCTATAAAAAAATCCTTCGTTTTCAGTGTAAAATGTCTAGGATTCTCCTTATAACTTTTTTAAATTTCAAAATCGGTCTATTAAAATTGAATCAAATTTAAAGACTGTTATTTTTAAGCCTCTAGCTTGTACCCGGCACGTTGCTGTTGTAGAAGAACTAATCGTGGAAATATCGCTTTAAATTTGAAAAAGTTATATTGTTAAATTAGAAAAGATAATACAATCATTGAAATTAAATTATATGTAACCCTCAAAAATTTTTGGAACTATATGCGTGCCAACTTCTGTAGTTTAATTGTACTATGCCTACCACCTTCGCTCAAGTGCCAGCAATAAGTTTACAAAGTTTTAACGAAATCTGATGAACGGTAGTGCAGAGCATATACGAACAAACAAAAGTAAATTATTTTATATTAAATTAAAAATGACAGTTGTGTAAATAAAATAGTTCAACTGTTTCACTTTTATTTTTAGGCTAAAATTTATTTGATGGACAATTTTTGACGTATAAAAACAACGAAAACAAATATTCATTTCGAATAAAAATAATTGGAAGCAAAAAAAATCGCAACATTCTTAACAAATGAGCGGACAAATTCAATTTGTCTTTGAACCACCGTTTCAATGATAAAGTTTTAAAGAATTTCCATAAAAATCTCGTCGTTCCTGACGAGTCCATTACACTCCAATTTAGGATGAATGATTAATGAAGAGGGTTGAAAAAGAGCTGGTGATAGCATTATCAAATATTTATTGAATTTTAAATAGTTTTTGAAGTTTCGCTTTTATAATTAAATGAAATGAAATTAATAAAATAACTAAATAAATACTGTGAAAAATAGGTTGACAAATCGACACACATTCCACCTGATGGCAAGTGGTAGATGTGACCCTGATTAAAAATTTATGTTTAGACACACCTGCCTGAATACCTCTAAGTTTGTATGTATATTTGTTTATTTATTTATGCTTTATTTGCACACCAAATACAACAGAGTATTCTCTACCAGTCTACCTCCAGGCTAAGGAAAGAAGATACCTTGAGTGCAAGGTTCAAACAGCTAAGTTAGAAATATAATATTGGCTCAAAGCGGTGTACTCCTTGGCGGTAGTAAAAATGAAAAATGGCGCCCAGCAATTCGGACCGTAACCAACAAGTTAGTATCCGAGTTTTCATTTCATATATAACATTTAAATAACATTAGAGCTCCAAATAATTTAGATCGGGTTGGTTGGTGATGGCGATCTGTGAGTCAAATCGGTAAAGAGTATTTTCATGTAAAAATACCTTTTACCTGTTCTAAGCGAAATATAAAGAAAGAAAAAGTAGGATTGTATAAAGCGTTGCTTTTGTAAAGAAAATCTGAAGAGGTTTTTGATACGAAAACACATTATCAATTGATCCCTTATCGATACGAAGTACGTTTAATGTATACGTTAAATATAGCGAGGACTTTTTGATTGCAACGTATTTGAATATAAATCAAAAAGGGGATAGATTACTTAACAGAATAACATCTTTACTTTGTAATAAATTATTGCGTAATATTAATTTTCTAATAATACAGGTCTAAAACATACTACATATATTTAGAAATTATTTCGCTTAAGCGAAATTATTTTCAATATTATATAAATAAAAGAATGTTACTACTATTACAATTTACCATGAAGGTTAATTGTTAAAAATAATAAAAAATTGAGATCAGATGTTAGACTTGCTCTTTTGCTTACGCAATTAATCATTATCAGGAATACGACAGCGTATATCACTATACATTTAGTATAAAGCAATTATAGTTCAACCAATCGTAATATGTACCATTCTCAATCACAGATTGGTGTAACGTGAAGGATATACTTACATGACAACACAAAAGTATGCAAAGTAACAGCAGCACTAGTCATCTCAATATAACACAGGGCAGCCGCTCAACCTTCCTTGCTTACACTAGAAGAACTACTTCACGAATAGAGCCACATCGCTTGTCTTACTCAGGCAGAATCTCAGTGCGGAGGTAATGTTTTATCCTAACGGGCATAATAATGACATGAGACTCGTAGAATTACTGATGCCTTTTAGTCGAAATGCTGCGTAATACTTCATACTGCTAGAACAAGTGGGAGATTACACTTCCACCCTCAATTCTTACTTTCCTGTATTATTTTCCCCTTATTCCTAACACGGACTCTGCTGACGATTCACTCGTCCTCGTATGAAGGCTAAAGTAACGTTTTTTTTTATAGGATAAGGATGACAAACGAGCACACAGTCCACCTGATGGTAAGTGGTTGCTGCGGCCCATAGACATCTACATCAATCTTCTATTACAAATCAAAATGCTGATGCGTTGTCACCCGTGAGGACTAAGATGGAATGCCTCATTTGCAGTAAAAAGGGCCTAAAAGTTACCGGCTTTATTGTTACTTTCCCGACAGACTAAGTATTTGCAGAATTGAAAACATCGTTCAAATCAGATTTTAATATACAAAGCTTCCTACTACAGCTAAACATACGCCACAGATAACACAAGTCTTCTCAGAGAAACACTGCCCACACTACACAGACCGTATCTCAAATACACCTAAGACACAGGCCAACCAGTTAAACGCGCTGCAGCGAGCGGTTCCGCTGTGCATTCGCGTAGCACGTACTCTAACGTAGCACTCGCGCCAGTGAAACGTCACGTGCTGGACTTGTGACAGCGAGCAGTACCAGCGCACTCGCACTAGCGAGCTGTCTCAGCGCACTCGCACTAGCGATCTGTTTCGGCGCACTCGCACTAGCGAGCTGTCTCAGCGCACTCGCACTAGCAAACTGTCTCGGTGCACTCACACTAGCGAGTTGTCTCTGCGCACTCGTATTAGCAAGCTGTCTCAGCGCACTCGCACTAGCGATCTGTTTCGGCACACTCGCACTAGCGAGCTGTCTCAGCGCACTCGCACTAGCAAACTGTCTCGGCGCACTCACACTAGCGAGCTGTCTCTGCGCACTCGCATTAGCAAGCTGTCTCAGCGCTTTCACACTAGCGAGCTATCTCGGCGCACTCGCACTATCAATCTGTCTCAGCGCACTCACTCTAGTGAGCTGTCTCGGCTCACTCATACTAGCGCGCTGTATCGGCTCGCTCGAACTAGCGAGCTGTCTCAGCGCACTCGTACTAGCGAGCTGTCTCAGCGCACTCACACTAGCGAGCTGTCTCAGCGCACTCGCACTAGCAAACTGTCTCGGCGCACTCACACTAGCGAGCTGTCTCTGCGCACTCGCATTAGCAAGCTGTCTCAGCGCACTCACACTAGCGAGCTATCTCGGCGCACTCGCACTTTCAATCTGTCTCAGCGCACTCACTCTAGTGAGTTGTCTCGGCTCACTCATACTAGCGCGCTGTATCGGCTCGCTCGAACTAGCGAGCTGTCTCAGAGCACTCGTACTAGCGAGCTGTTTCGGCGCACTTGCACTAGCGAGCTGTCTCGGCGCACTCGCACTAGCGAGCTGTCTCGGCGCACTCTCACTAGTAAGCTGTCTCGGCGCTTTCACACTAGCGAGATGTCTCAGTGCACTCACACTAGCGAACTATCTCGGCGCACTCGCTCTAGCAAGCTGTCTCGGCGCACTCACACTAGCGAGCTGTCACGGCGCACCCGCACTAGCAAGCTGCCTCGGCGCACTCACACTAACAAGCTGTCTCGGTGCACTCACATTAGCCAGCTATCTCGGCGCACTCCCACTAGCAAGCTGTCTTGGCACACTCGCATTAGCGAGCTGTCTTGGCGCACTCGCATTAGCAAGCTGTCTCAGCGCACTCACACTAGCGAACTATCTCGGCGCACTCGCACTAGCAAGCTGTCTCGGCGCACTCGTACTAGGAAGCTGTCTCGGCGCACCCCTACTAGCGGCGCACTCACACTAGCGAGCCGTCTTGGCGCACTCGCACTAGGGTTTACTAGTATCGTTGGGGTTGTCGTCATCGTGATCTGTGTAAAAAACTCGCTGACCCGCGCTCGGTGCGTGACTCGCGCACCGAGGGTTCCGAACAAATCCGTAGGTATATGAGTTTAAAATTATTAAAAATATTTTGATTATATGATGTAACTAAAAATTTATGCTTTTCGCAATTTTTCCTTTATCTGTGCTATAATACGTTGCTTCGTGCCAAATTTTAAGATTCTCAGTTCACGGGAAGTACCCTGTAGGTTTTGACTTTTGATTCCCTTGCGAATATCGAAAATTTGCGGCATAAACGGCTGTATCTTTTGATTGCGTTGGCTTAGAAGTTTGATTTTTTCACAGCCTCAAGGAACAGTAGACTTGAGTATTTGATATAAATTTCAGCTTCATACCTCTACGTGTTCGTGAGGAAAAGGGTCTAGACAGACAGACAGACAGACAGACGGACAACAAAGTGATCCTATAAGGGTTCCGTTTTTTCCTTTTGAGGTACGGAACCCCAAAAACAAGACGTTATTTATCAAGACAACATACAACGTTGCCTATTCTCTCAACCATCGCGCAAACGAGGCCCTTAAACAGAAATACGCTCTCATATCGCAGATTATAATAAAGAACTTCGCTTTCACAAGTATGGATACATCTCCATACGAAGTATCTAATACATACTCTTACTTGAACTTGCAAGTTCCCACGGTAATCACGTGGACCACCTTAAAAACGTGAATCAGGACAGCGCCTGCTACGACAGAGCCTGATGCATGTTCAGAAAACACGTTTTCCACGCGCACATAGTGTAGGACTTTCACGCATACAGAGTACTCGACTTCCGTTCACACATAGTGGACTAATTCCGAAGCACTGGGACGGCGCACGCCACGCGTGCAGCATACGCGTCTGCCGGAACCAAGCCATGCCACAGCTGAACCCGGCACTCTACTCCGACCAGTGAGGCACAAACTCGCCCCACACATGTAATCACATCATTCGTGCTACTGTAACACATAAAAGAAGAAAAAAAATGCAGCACTACTCTCAGGACACCATTCGCCTTTCCAGGACATCAGTATATATTGAGCTGCGGCCTGCGTAGTCTCGCCTCTAACTCCAGGTAATATACTTCAGCTCGTAATTTTCACTTGGTACTCGTAACACTTTGGTAACTCGGTACGGACCCTTTTGTATCCCCTGTCGATTCAAAATGTTTGTACAGTTTGTAGTTTGAAAAGCACCTTCTATGCAATTTAATTGAAATTTCTTATTATATTATAATATAAACATTATTTTCTTAATGTAAAATTAAACAAAAAAATCGGGAAAAAAGAGACTCGGCCCGACTCTGATATGATGGTTCATTTTGAGGCGAGACACGTACCATATTATTGACGGTGGCGTGTCGTTCACAGTGTAGTGTTAGGAGCAGATGTGTTGGGTTAGTGGTGACAGTGATAGTAGAAGCAATTGTGGGAGGTACGGGTGTGCTTTACATACTAGATATGACATTCTACTTAATTTTTCACGTGGCTTTGAGATATTTATTTTTCTCATATTTTAATATGAATTTCCTAAAAATTGTCGAGCACTTAAGTTTAAAGAGGATTAAAAAACCTTTTGTTTTCATGTTTCGCACTAAATTCCACTCACTTTGCTTGTTTTATAAATTTCCGAAATGTAAGGAATATTTTAAATAGTTACGGGGTCATTTAGTTACGGGGTACTGAGGTCCTGGTGTCAAAGTTATCCCAGGCTGCCAGCTCCGCGATGTTAGCACCTCATGTGCGGAATTTCGATTGACCAATTACACCATCTGAAAGTTCAGAAATTGGTCGTAAAAGGTCAGTCGGTCTTATTAATTAGTCAGCGTTAGAATTTTTTTATTAAGGGTTAAAGTTTTTAAGGTCATTGAGAAATTTAAGCAACTAATTCGAGAAAAAAATATGTGCGATCGAGAGGCATTGTCTGATAATTGGTCAGCTTATATAAATATTTGGTCAGTTTAATTTAATATAAAAAAATAAGTTGAGCTCCGCGATGTTAGCACCTCATGTGCGGAATTTCGATTTACCAATTATACCGTCTCAAAGGTTAGAAACTTGTCATAAATGGTCAGTTGATCCTATTAATTGGTCAGCGTTAGAAACATTTTTATTAAGGGTTAAAGGTTTTCAAGGGCATTGAGAAATTTTAGCACCTCATTCGCGAAAAATATAAAAAATGTGCGCTTCACTTCCAAGTGACCACGAAACTGCACACTATTCGATATGCCGACGCCGAGGATTCCGATGCTAGCTGAAGCAGTAAGGGTAGTGCCTTAAAACTGTGGAAATACGACAAAAGGGTTCTTTTAAGCGGTAAATGCGCAAACTAGTGTCTTCTGGGGATTGAAGTGGATTAGATTTAGTCACCCCAAACCAAGACTTTGTTTAGCAAAAACGACTTCAGACACAAGTTTTTCTCGGTTCTCGGCAACATTTTCCCGAGAAATATTGGCACGGCCGGTATATAAGCCATCACCAGTGCTGTCGTCTGCATAGCAATGAATGTTATAAGTTTGCAATATATCATTGATATACAGGAGAAACAGCGTTGGTGATAGCACGCAGCCTTGTGGAACACCAGCGTTGATAAGCTTGGATTGGATTGGCTTACTACGACCTGGATGCTCCGATCAGCAAGGAAACTGGTGATCCATTTGCATAATTTCTCGGGAAGCCAATAGGAAGAAAACTTCGAAAGAAGCGCTTTGTGCCAGACCCGATCGAAGGCCTTCGCTATGTCCAAACTAACGGCCAATGCCTCCCCCTTGGACTCTACTATCTATGAATTAGGTAGACCAGAAGATCACCAGCTGATCAACCCCGACAAAAACCGTACCGGCAGTGGTACGACTTTCTATTGACGTCCATCGAGTTGGGGGTTAATATTTTTTACAGAAAGTTTATATTATTATAAGCACAAACGCAAAGTTTCATCATTCGGGGACACGTTTTTTTAAGAAAAAATAAAATATTGAAAATCAACTATTTTTGCAATATTTATGTCAATTCCTACCGTAAAACTGACGCCATTTTGTATTGTAATTGTCAGTAGGGATCTTGATTCTTTCCGAAAAAGATCGAGTTTTTAAATAGATTCGAATTGTAAGCTGATGTATCGATTCCCAAAAAATCGATTTCTAAAATATCTATATTTTTTCATGTTTGCATTTATAATGTAAATATAAATCCTCCTTGCTCTGGCAATCACGCTTTTGAAGGACTTGGAGGTGGAATTATACTTCTTTTTAAGAGCGATGGTGTATACATTCCGAGATGTTGATGCGCCAGCCCAGGCCCTGTAGCACTCCTGCTTGTAGCGTGATGCTATTTTACAGGAGCGACCAAACCATGGTTGAAATCTGCCTCCGATGGATACCACAGAGGATGGAATAAAAAGGTCCATACTTTCAGCGTATCAATAATACAATATCGGCAACAGAATCGACAACAATGGAATGAATAGGGTCTTCCGGCGAGAAGCACACTCGCTCCCAAGGGTAGGATGCAAAAAGAGACCGCATCCCGTCCCAATCGACTCACCTATAGTGCCAAACACGGCGGCAAGCTGCAGATCGCAACTGAGATGGGAGCGTGAGTGGCACCGTACTCCGGATAACAATTGTCCGAAGAGCCCAGAGGGGCATCGATGTAGACCTTTTATCCATCCGGATGAGAGGTCAGCAGAAGGTCCAACAGAGAAGATACATGATCCTCTACATATGGGATCTGCGTAGGTGAAGTAACCAGTTGTGTTAGGACCATATGCCTTGGCATATTGAGTACTTGGGTCCTAACACAACAAAGTCATACACAGATCTACATGCATGATTGGCCAAACGGGAACCAAGCCATTCAGCGTGGTGGGCGTTAAAATCAACGAGTATCACGATCTCTACGGATGAGTCCTGTTGTAGCACTGAGTTTGCATTCATTTCGACATGGTCGAAGAGTCGGTCTGTGTCGGCACCCGTAGACGCGGGATGGTCGTCGCTGTCTACGCGCAGCCATAGGATGGACAGGTCCGTACCTACAAGACTGGTCTCGGTTAAAAAGAGCAAGGCTGGCTTCGCCGTCTCTAGATGGTAATGGACAGCGTTAAGGGTGGATTGAAGTCTCCTGATATTGCAAAAAATCACGGATAGCGTGACAGGGGTCGCCTTGGTTTTATTGCTTCGCTTGCCCCGTGCAGTATTAGTCGCGAGTGGAGTTTTGCCCCCCCCCCCCCCCTACCCCCAGAATACCAGGTGCAGCCTGAGCACCCACGATCAGGAGTGAAGTAGTTTGGTCGTGGATGCTCAGCGAGGGATTCTCCAGAGGTGCTGGAACCCTCCTGGGGAGTCTTTTGTATAATTCCGCTACCATGTTGATGGGGGTGGGGGGAAGTGGAACTCCGGCCACCTGCACTCACCAAGCGGAACGCAGAGGTAAACCTCTACGCTGGTATTCTGTGAGGTCGTGGTACCACTCCGGTTCGAGCCGGCCCATCCGTGCGACAGCACAAGCGGCCGCGTGGCTTTACCACTGTTAAAATTTGAATTAATTAAATTTAAAATCTGTTTTAACTTCTGTACAGTATTGTACTGTAGCCATAATTCGTAAACATATATGAAAATCCCGAAATTTTTATATCAATGAAAAAAGGTAGAGACAAATAGCTTTATATCCATTGTTAACACTATACGTAGTAGGTTGTAGTAGTTACCTTGGTTAACTTTGATCGAAATCGGACAATTACTTTCAGAAGAGATGTTCATGATGATGTGTCGAAGTCGGGGATAAAAAGCTACGCTACGTTCCGACTTCAATTATAATAATATATACTATAATTATAAACGTTTACACAAGTTAATTCTAAAAGCGATTCAATGTTAAAAACTACAAATAAATAAAATCTTTCACATTTCCATTTTACTGATTAATCACGTTTCCCTGTACTTTGGTCAAATATTTGAGATAGCAATCAAAAATTCTTTGTGTTTACTTTGCAAATATGTGTCGAGTAAAAACCTACCCATCGTACATTTTATGTTTTTAATTAATATTATAATATACAGTAATCGCTTAAAGCCAGTAAATAAACGAGTTATATAAATTATTTTCTACATCTTTTCTTAATTAACAATTTAATTACTTCTTGTCTACCTAGGGTACCGTTTGGGTAGGTACGGGTGGTACCAATTATCTATTTCTACCTATTAATTAGCAACCTAAAGTGACTATGTATCTAGGCGATTAAAAATACTTTCCATCCGGAAACTGAAAGTTCATATTATGAACTCTACCAATCGGATTGGTAGAGTGATGGTCTATTTTATACTCCAAGACTCTTGCACAGTACAAATGTCTAATTTCAGTTTTCTAAATTTAGATCTCAACCATAATCATTACCGTTACAACCTTTTAAATGTCCACTGCTGTAGATTATTTTTCGGTATTTACACATAGATTGCCTCATAAACGGCAAATATTGCAAATATCCCCATATTTGCAATAGTACCTACGCTTGGCAAACGGGTAACCTCAGTTTTATTTTTATTTTTACTTGTTGTAAGGCAGACTTTTCTTGACTTTGATTGCAGGTCTCCATGAACTGCAACAGCCATTTACACTGGTGGACTGTAAATGCGTTTGTCACTTTAGTTAATTTTATAAAAAAAACTCTTGTTATAGATATTAAAGTAAATGAAATAATATTTAGGAAATACAAAAGATAACAGGTAAGATGGTAGTACGTTGACAATCGGCACAGGAACCAGCCGAGCAGTTAACCACACTTTAAAAAAAAGTAAAGTTGCAGCATATTTACGTCCCACTACTGGGCACAGGCCTCCTCTCATTTCTGAGAGGGTTTTAGGGCAAGGAAATGTCCGCCGCACTGCCCCAATGCGGGTTGGTGAACTTCACATGCCTACGAAATATTTTTTGTGTTATTTCTCAGACATGCAGGTTTCCTCACGATGTTTTCCTTCACCGCCGAGCATATGATAAATCAGCACTTAAAATTGCAATTAACAATTTCATTGGTGCCGGCGGGGATCGAATCCGGGTTGTTTGAGTACTGTGAAGCTTACAGCGAGCGCTAACCATCTGAGTTACCGCGGCTCCACACTTTATGAGCACTTAATAATGCGTCGAGATTCACAGATATAACGTTATGTTCATAAGGCCGCGGTGTGCAGTATATTTTTCATCCAACCGTTATTATAAGTGGGGAATAGGATAAGAAGGATTGAAAAGGGGCAGGCTAAGTGGGGAAGGGCGTTGAGGAGATAATGATACTTCTTCTCATTAAGTAAACTCAAAACTTAAAAACAAGATTACACTATCATTGCGTGTTGCCAGTTATGGAATATGAATCTGAGACGTGGTACTTCACTAGTGGCCAAATGAGGAAGCTCAAGGTCGCTCAGCGAGTTACGGAGATGGCTGTTCGGAGTTTTTCTGCGTGATAAACTTAGAAACGAGGATATCCGCAGTAGAACTAGAATGACTGACATATTCCAAGGGATTAATAAGCTGAAGTGGCAAAAGGGCCGGCCATATAGCTCGAAGAACTGACAACCGATGGGAAGAAAGGTTCTCGAGTGGCAGCCACGTACTAGTAGGCGAACTGTAGAGCGACCCCTTAGTAGATGGAGTGACGACATGGTATAAGATATGCAGGTAGTAGATAGATTCAGGTGGCTCAGGGCCGTGCTTTGGGGCATTCCTTAAGAGATGCTTATGTTCAGCAGCGGACTGGTACTATGTTGTAGTCATGATGATGAAGTGGAGGGAAGAAAAATCCGAACCCAAGCATACCACTACGAGATTTTAAGATACTATAAGCTCATTCTGCGTAGATCAAACCAAAAATTAATATTAAAAAAAAAACTGAAAACAGCCGGGCTAAATATGACATCGGGACGTCAAACAGCTCAGTCCCTATTGTGATCATGGGTTGCTGTAAAGCACCCGAATCATCGCGAATTAAAATAAGTAAATTTAACACGACAAAAGCCTTAAAAATAGTTTTATTTAAAAATAGCCTTTTGTTGCGAATAACTATTTAAAAAACTCCATCCCCTATCACACCTACACTTAGGGTTGTAATTTTTTATCCAAATTTTTATAGGACTGCCCCTAAAGGATAACCTTTCTGCCTCGTTGGTTTAGTGGTCGTAAACGCGGTTGCTAATTATGAAGTCCTTGATTAGAATCCCAGGGTCAGGCCAAAATTAGTTACTTGGTTTTACTGACAAGTAATTCTCAGTAGCAGCCCGGAGTGATTGACCTACGGGCCTTGGAAAGCTCGTTATGTCATAGCTAGTGCACTTGATCTCTTTCCGCTCGTGTGTGATTACCGTTCCAACTGGTTATGAGAGTGAGGGTTTACAGAGTGTACCTGTGCGTACGCATACACTTGGGCACTATAATCCTGTCCTGCGCCGATGGTTTTTCTCCATTGAACTGGCTGCCGTAACCAAAATTAGGGCTGGAAAACATTATTTACTAACTTATATAAAAATAAGAGTAACTAACTTCGATTCATAATTGACGAAGTAATCGCGTACACATACGAAAAAAACATATGCATGACTGACGTGGAACACTCGGTTGAAACGAAATTCCTTTCATAGTGGTAACGCCAGTTAACAATTTAACCGGTTCAGTGCGGGTGACACGCCAGGCGTTCCATCGAATACTTTTGTGTGTGGCGTATAACACGCGAGGCATGTTTTTTTAAAATCGTTATAACTCGCTCAAATTGCTTTTTTGAAAAATTTATTCAAAACAAAATATTCATTATTTTGCAAGTAGTTCATGCCTACGGCTTCGTTTCTGGATATTTTGAAAAATTGAAATTTTTAGGAGTTGACAACCTTTTTTAACTTGTACATGGTTTTTACTTTATATGTTATTAAAACATGTTGTGGAAAAATACTCTAATAAGAAACAAATGAACAAATAATAGCACTCACATCACATCAGCAAGTTGTAAACAAGTTTCTAGAAAACAACTCTCCTGTTAAAAAAAACAATGCGTTAGTCTTATTGTTTAAAATGGTTGAACTGCCGTCTTATTACTATCGTATGGCCGAATAGACCTAAGAAGTACTATGTGCTCTTGTGATATGTTATAAGGTTTATTTTTGCTTGAAACAGTTTGAAACCGTTCATACATAAAAAGTTCGCTAATAAATAGTCTTTTGTCAATCAGCCGCCGTATAGCGCCGGTGTTTGTTTCCTTTTGAAAACACTTGTTTTGCTATTCGTACTAATTAGACGTTTTCAGACCGACTTTCAATTAAAAATAATATTTAACATTTGTAAATATCAGTGAATGATATACCTTTTTTTTTCAAATTAAGGTTCTTCATTGTTTGATATATACAAATGTTATTATTAGGTGAAATTTGAATTTAATAAAAACCAAGGTTTCCAGGGTGATTTAGGGTTGATTTTTTTCCAGATGATTTTTTATAACAACAAAAAATAGTACAAAAGGTTTGTAATCTCTTCATAAAAAAGTCACTTTCTCTCAATTTCAAAGAAAACGCGTAAAAAAACACGTAGTTACCCACTAAAAACAAGTATCCTTCCATTATTTGTAACTTATGTTTGATGTCAAATAAACTTAATTAGGTATAAATAAGTAAAAAAAGCATAAAAAACATTACTTTTACACTTTTCGGATGGCACAATAGGCGTGTCGTCAATGTCTGTGGCGTACGACACGCCCGGCGTGTCATGAAATATTTGTTCGCCGCCACAGCTAAAAGTTGTCGAAAATCGGTGCCGCAACGAATCGGTTAATTTATAAATCCCGTTGAAAGGGACGCAAGCGATACAGTCCACAAAACTTTTTTGAAGGACTCAAGTTATTGGCGCGTTCACATAGTATATTATTATTGATAAACGTTTTATTATTATTGTTTAAAAATACAAATAAATGAATTACTAGGGTCTATTAAAATGAAACGTTTAAAATAAAATAATATTACTTTGTTATACACTACGTCAGAAGGAGTCGTGATGGAAAAATCTTACACTTTTTCTCGCCTAAGCCCGATCCGCCAAATTCGTACCGTCTGATAAGGAACTTCGTTTCGAAAACAAAGAAAACACAATCGTATTGAGTTTCTCCTATTATATTTAAATCAGTTAATAAAAAGAAAACTCACTTTATAACAAAGTAAGCAATTAAGAAACCAAACATACACTAATATTAAACGAAATATTATAATAAAAACAAACCAAAAAAAAACCTTTTATTATATGAAAAGTCGGATACAATAATTCAAGAAAGACATTATTTTTCCCCTGGACTTGATACTGAATTTTATTTTCATTTCAAAATGACTCTGTTCTTGGCATAAATTTGCCGATAAACTTGCGTTAGCTTTTTTTAGTTTATTTAGCATCTATGAAATTTATTTTGTCGGATTTGATGTAAATTTATGCAAAGAAAAATTTTTTGTTCGTACTTATTTGATTTTTATGTTTTATGAAACGCTGGGTTAATTTATTATTGCATCTACTGTTTATTCTATTTCACAGACTAAAGCATTCATTTGGCTATTCTATATTATATCATTATGTTTACGCTTTCAAAATGAAGGGCCAGAAAGTATGCTGGGTCAAGCTGTTGTGCAATTTGATATAACCTTTTTTTATATGGGGAAATGCCTACGCATACCCGCCTCGCGGGGGCAAGGACGGGTTATGACGGACTCGCACCGACTAAAACACCATGGTCTTCCACCTTCGTCATTTGTTGGCAGGGCCACGGGAAATCTTTCGCACACATCCGCGATCCCACCAGCGCCGGCCGCCCCATGGCGGCCCCATTCTCGAGGGAGGACCTCTCCTCCCCATTCTCCTTCTCAGAGGAGGAGAGGATCGCCCCCCACCACGGCTTCCAACTTCACCTGCGTATCTGACCCCCCCCCCCCCCCCCCCCCCGAGTCGTATACGCGAAGGCCATGGGGCCAGAAAAATCGAGCACTTAGTAGCACCCGCCTTCCCGACCTCAGAGGCGGATCTGGTCTCTGGCTCTATCACCAACCAAGTTTTGGCCGCGGAGGGTAGGGAGAGCGGCACCTCGCAACACCGTGACTCCTCTTCCTCCGCGGCCCCACCACCATCGCATCAACGGTGCAGCCCCGTCTGAGTCGCGGAGGTTAGGGCGAGTGGCGCATCGCCATACCAACACTTTTCTTCCCCCGCGACTCCATCTCGGCTGCAGCGGTAGGGGGAGAAGCCACCCCTCTCACCGCAGCCCACCGACACACATCCGAAGTGGGCTAGCCAAGCCCACTCGGAGTGACCACCTCGGGCCGGCCCTACACCACGGGCCAGCCAAGGGGTTCCTATTTGATCACCGCGGGTGAAAATTCACTCTCATGTTTTTTCACAAACGCTCCAAAAGAAGTATAGCTTCAATAAATAAAATTGGAGTGTCCGTTTGTAATGTCAACATAAAAGCTTTTCACTAAATGCATATGAAATTATTTACGGTACTTATAACAAAAACACAATATTTAAAAATTTTGTCTGGCTGGTTCCGGCTAATCTCCGAAACGGCTGTACCGATTTTGACGGGACTTTCATTGATAGATAGTTGATGTTATAAGGTGTAACTTAGGCAACTATCATTTACGAAAAATAATTAGGGTTCGCGCAATAAAATTAAAAACCTAAACTACACTCTGGCAAACTCGCGGGGAACAGCTAGTTTTCAATATATCGCTAATTTGATCGATAAAATTTCGTCTAAGACGTCACTTCCCGACTTTGCTGTTCACTTCTGCAACATAGATTTGCTTTCCCACTCTTTTCTTATATAAGTTAATAATGTACTGAATCTGAAATAAGGATGGCAAAAAATATAAATGAAGAGAAAAACTATTTTGCAGTATCAAATAAATTGCTGCTATTTGAATCGGGTTGTTCCTTGTTTTGCGTTACAAAGAAAAAACTACCTTTGATGGAACCTTTATTCCCATTGTGTTTAATTTTTAAATATAAGAAATAAAAAAATAAAACCAAAAACCCGATGATATGAGGCTTCTACTAGACGCGAACGCATTATGATTTCTAATATAAGTAGCAATGAGGATAAAATAATGATAGTCTATATAGTGAGATACTACAACACGATAACTTCTATAATATCTCCCAAAGGAGCATAACTTAACTCATATAACATAAAAGCAAAGAAACTTTACATTTTATGACAACACTTTAAAAATGTTTCCAAGAGATTTGCTAGCGGAGTTTATCCGGACTGTTGAATTATTCAAACAAACAAATTGCGTTTTGTAGGTGACACTGACAACACAACGAAATATGAGTACAACTAACGTACAGATGTATTTTACCGAGTTTCAAGTTATGAGGCATTATTCATTACGCATCAAGTCAGTTTAAAATCTTTTTTATCGAACAAACAAGCAAATGGACAGACAAATAAGTGAGTTAATATAACATTGTTTTCTTTAAACGTTTTTGTTTTTATTTTTACTTACCCATACTTACCATTTACTGAGCTTAATTACTATTATTGTGTTTTATATTGTGACACTGGAAACGTACTGAGATTTAGACGTCAGGTTTTCCTATTGCAAGCTTCAGCTGTAATTCAGCTGTGTAGAATAAGTAAAGATTTTATACTTTATTTTTAAGTACTTTGTATGAAGTGCATTATTGTCATCCATTAAATCAATTGCAAAATTTGTAAGACACATAAAACAGAGGTGAACGCGAGTTAATGAAATGTGGTTAAAGTTTACGTCGTGATTTTATTTTACTTTCATTACACAATAGGAACTCTTTACGATCAAAAACCTTTTACTAACGCTTGAGATCTGAACAAATATCGATACTCGCTTATCCTCAGAACTGTCACCCTGTGTGCGAAGAAATATAACGTTATTTATCTTTTATTGTTAATAAAGCTTTTGGAATTATTATTTATGTTATTAAAATTACCTTACTTCTTTCCTTTTTCAGAAAATCAGTATACTGGCACCAAATATCAATTGTGATTACCGAATAATGGTATAAGAATATCCCACTCTTATCGCTCCATGCAGAATCCTATGTTCAGAAGTGAACTTTGACAGGTTGTACATACATACATCCATACATAAACACTCACGCCTGTCACCCAGAGGGGTAGGCAGAGACTATGGACTTCCATTTGGCACGATCCTGACAGACCTCTCTCGCTTCCTCCACATCCATATACCTACGCATACACGCTCGTCGGTTAAATATGCTCTTGATTTGGCCCATTTTCAATATATCGCCAATTTGGTCGATAAACTTTCGCCTAGGGCGACCCTTCCCGACTATGCCGTTCACCTCTGCAACATAAATTTGCTTTGTCACTCTTTCCTCATTCATTTTTTCTACATGACCAAACCACCGAAGCATTCCTTTCTTAATCCTGGTCACAACATCATCTTGCAAACCACACTCTTCTCTTATTAAACAATTTCTCACTCTGTCCTTCAGATTCATCCCTAACATACTCCTTAATGACCGCATTTCTACAGAATTTATTCTACTCTCGTGCTTCTTCTGCCACACCCAACTTTCACTACCATACATTAAAGTAGGCACTAACACAGCATTGTGAATTGCCATACGTGCCTTTTTGACACATTCTGACTTTTCACAATAGAGTGTAGAGCCCCATTCACTCTATTTCCTGTATTCACTCGTTGTTCTATATCCTTTTCATATCTACCATCCTTGCTAGACACACATCCCAAATACACAAATTCATCTACTTGCTCTACCAACTCCCCTTCTATTCTTATTTCACATATCGTTTTACTTTCTTCTCTTTCAAAAACCATAACTTTCGTCTTACTTGCGTTCACTTTCATACCCCTTTCTTTCAATAACCAATTCATTAAAGTAACCATCATTTGCAACTCGGCCGCCAACGATGCAAATATGACATGATCATCGGCGTACAAAAGGCATTTGACGGTTGACTCACCCATTCTCAACCCACATTCTTCAACTTTCAAATTTTGCAAACAACTGTCCATAAATAGGTTGAACAGCCACGGGGAAGCCATACAGCCCTGTCTGACACCTTTATGGATGCCAAACGAGTCCGAGTAGGCCCCGTTGATCCTGACACAGGCACTAGAGTCCCTATATAGAGACTTCAATGCCTGTATCAGACCAGCGCTCAACCCAAATGAGGTCAGTGTTTGCCATTACACGTTCCTGTCCACTCTGTCATAAGCCCTTTCCAAGTCCATGAACGCACAAAAAACTTTCTGGTTTTTGGCCAAAAATTTCTCCGCAATCATGCGCATGGAAAAGACTTGATCCGCACAACCCATCCCCTTTCTAAATCCAGCTTGCACATCCCATATTTTTCCATCAGTTTCTTCCATAACTCTTTCAATTAACACCTTAGCATACAGTTTGTTTATAATAAGTAAATAAATGAATAAATTTATTTATTTACTTATTAAATGGACAAAGCAACAGATAACAATCAAATTACATTAAAACAAAACACTCATTTAACAGATTTGTATCAGATTATTACCCCAAATATGTTCCCACATCATTATTATAAATTAATGTTTGAATAAATAAGTGTGCTCAACACATTCTCGGTGTAATATTAGATCCGTATATATTTACGCCTGTGTTTAGAAGCTGGGATTATGTAGAGATAACGAATTTAAATTAAAAGAAGGCAAAAAATATTCAAATCTGAGAAGTTAAATAAAAAAGTAATGCTTGAATATTTACATTTCACAGTTAAAATAGGAGCATTAGTTACGTTCTAGAAAGCTTTTAAATTACACGAACATATTCACAATTCTCGCAGACGCTTTTAATGAGGCGATAATGAAGCTGTTCATATCTCCACCTTATTAATTAGCTTTTCTCTCAAAGAAGTTACTTAAACATAAGCACAATCTTAGTCTTGAATTTAAGGATGAGCTTGTATATTTTTTGTTGCTTTTTTTATTAAACTAAAGTTACAAACGAACCTTCAGTCCACTTAATGATGAGCGACTTTTTAAAAAATACGGAAGATAAATTAGCACATAGTTTAAGTGATGGAAAGTCGATGCTGTGGCCTAAAGAGATCTACCCTGCGTGATAAATTTAGAAATGAGGATATCCGCAGTAGAAACAGAGTAACCGACATAGCCCAACGGATTAGTAAGCTGAAGTAGAAATGGGCTGGCCATATAGCTCGAAGAACCGACAACCGATGGGGAAAAAAGTTCTCAAGTGCCGGCCTCGTACCGGCAGACGACGTGTAGGGCGTCGCCCTAATAGATGGAGTGACGACCTGGTAAGACATGCAGGGAGTCGATGGATGCAGGTGGCTCAGGACTGTGCTTTGTGGTATTCCTTGGGGGAAGCCTATGTTCAGCAGTTGACTTATGAAGGACTGTAATGGTGATGATGATAAAGATCTACATCGACCAAAATAGAATGCCTTGTTTCTAGTTAAAAAGGTCTCATGTTTTATACATTTTATTTACGAAACATTCTCAGGCTAGTTTTTTTTTATAGGAGAGGGGGCAAACGAGTATGCGGCTCACCTGATGCTAAGTGACTACCGCTGGCCATGAACACCTGCAACACCAGGGAGGAAATTGCAGATGCGTTGCCAGCCTTTTAAAAAGGAGTAGGCTCTTTTCTTGAAGATCCCTAGGTCGTATTGATCTGGAAAAATCGTTGATGGTAACCGATTCCACAAGGAATTTGTGCGAGGAAGACAACATCTAATAAATTGCAAAGTGGTGGACCGCCAATCATCCAGATTGTTTGGATAGTGTCGCGAGTTCTACCGCGATGTGCGTTCGTGAAATCCGGCGGCTGGGATTAATCCGAACAATTCCTCAGAGCACTCACCGTAGTAGATGCGAAAGAAAATGCAAAAGGATGCAACATCTCTTCGCAGTGCCAATGAATCGAGCCGATCCAAAAAGACTCGATCGTCGACAATTCGAGCCGCTCTGCGCTGGATGCGGTCAAGTGGAAGGAGCTGGCACTGGGGGGACCCTGCCCAGAGATGGTAACAGTGTTCTATGTGAGGCCGAACCTGCGCCTTGTAAAGTTTCAGGCGGTGTGCCGGCATGAAATACTGTCCCGCTCTGCTGAGAACGCCAATGTTTTTAGGCCAATTTGCAAGTGACCACAAAACTGCACGTCACTCGATATGTCCACGCCGAGGATTCCGATACTGGCTGAGGCAACAAGGGAAGTGCCTTGAAACTAAGGAGATACGAAAAAGGGGTTTTTTGAGCGGTAAACGCGCAAACATTTGTTTTCTGAGGATTAAACTGGACTAGATTTAGTTGCCCCCAATCCGAGACTTTGTTCAGCAAAGACTCGACTTCAGACACAAGTTCCGGTACTTGATGACGTTTTCCCGAGAAATATTGGCACGGCCGGTGTATAGAGCTTCACCAGTGCTGTCATCCGCATAGCAATGAATGTTACCATTTAGCAACATATCATTGATATGCAGAAGAAACAGCGTGGGTGATAGCACACAGCCTTGTGGAACACCAGCGTTAATAGGCTTGTAGTCGGAGCATGCACCGTCTACAACACGATCTGCAAAGAAGCTGGTGATCTAATTGCACAATTTCTCGGGAAGCCCATTGGAAGGGAGCTTCGAAAGAAGCGCTTTGTGCCAAACCCGATCAAAGGCCTTCGCAATTTCCAAACTAACGGCCAACGCCCCCCCTTGGACTCTACTGCCTCAGTCCATCTATGAGTCAGTTAGACCAGAAGATCACTAGCTGATCGACCCTGACGAAAACCGTATTGGCGGTCACTAATCAGCTGGTGATCCTCAAAGTCCCGCATGATCTGGCAGTTGATAATGGATTCCATTATTTTGGAGAACAAGGAGGTGATCGCGATAGGCATATTAGTTGGACGGGTCTGAGCGGTCGCCTTTTTTAGGGATCGGGTGGACAAAAGCTGTCTTCCATGAATTCGGGACTACGCCTTGGGAGTAGGAGTACCGGAAAAGACGCGTTAGGACCGGTGCCAACTCCGGAGCACACGTCCTCAGCACAATTGGGGGGATTCCGTCAGGCCCACTCGACTTCTGGATGTCCAGGGAGAGAAGTGCTTTGCGAACCGAGCGCTGTGGCAACAGCACATCCGGCATCGAGCACTCACACCGCGGGATGGTCGGCGGTGTTTTCCCCCCGTCATCAAGAGTCGAGTTGGACGCAAAAAGGGAGCCTAAAAGGTCGGCTTTGTCTTTTGCGTCATGGGCCAGTGAGTCGTCCTCTCTGTGTAGATTCTGCTCTCAGATTGCCAAAGTCCGTAGAATTTTCAGTGATTTTTTGATTATATATAAGGTACTAGCTGGCCAGGCAGACGTTGTCCTGCCCTTTTTGACGACCCTACATAGAAAAAAAATCCTTAAATTTGCAAAAAAAAAAATATTGAGTGTCACTTATCAGGATTAAAACTATACTATCTCTCAAGTTGGACCAAACTGCACAAAGTGTGCAAATTTTTTTGAAACCAGTTTAGTAGTTTAGGAGTTTATCGCGGACAAACAACGTGACACGTAATTATAATATATAAAGATTAATTGATACCACTTTCATCTTTTTACCATCTGGGCCCATGAATGTATGAAAGCGAATCAGTTTCCTATGATACATAGAAACAAAAACAGAAACTTTTTTATTCAATATAGTTTATAAATAATACTTGTTGAAAGTCACTCTTTTGTTTGATTACCACTGGTTTGAAAAAAAAACCTCTGTCCTGGGAAGAACCAGCAAGAAACCCAGCGGGACTTTTTTTTAAATAACAGCTTACTATCATGTATGTTATACAAATTAACATCACAACAAATTAGAAATAGCTTGGTAGCAATCACCTCATTTCCAGGGGTTATTATCATCCATAAATTCCTTAATATTATAATAACCCTTTTTATACAAACTTAGTTTAATAAAGTTTTTGAACTTTGAGCAGGTCAAATTTTGTATTGTTACGAGCTTGGGGTTCGAGACAATTAAAAACTGCCGATTGAATTACCAAAATTGACACTTTAATTAATTACGGAACACTAATTACAACTTAAAAACACACTAATAATAAAACACAATTGTATTACTGATCACTTTAGTTCCAAGTTATATCATTTCGAATTATTCGCTTATATCGCCAATTCAATACTGACTCGGTCGTGGTTTATACGGGCGTTATATAGGGCCTCAGATAGTTTCGAGAACCTTCTACTGTAGCGACTTCTAGAATATTCGATTACATATCGGTCCCGAAATTTTTAAAAGGATCTTGTCTCTCCTAGTTCTGCTACTCGACACTTGAGGGAGCTGATGATAACTAGTGTTGCCATGTACAAGATATTAATAGTGGCGCGCAACAGCATATTTTCTGGAATTTTGTTGTAAAAGCGAATACATCGTCCCAAGAATGAATTACTGTCTCGATGGAGTCGAGTAACTGGTACTGATAGCTTGTGTCTGTTCCTAGTATTTACAGAATGAATATCAGTTATTTTTGTAAAACTACTTTTATTTTAGTGTACGTACATTATATTTTCATAAATGTATTGAGCAGCCAAAGTTAATATATTAATTTCCTTAAATTTTTGTCGCAGCGACTCTTTAGGCTTTAAATCATAAATTGCTCTTATGGCCTCTTCTGTAAAACAAATATAATTTTAGTGACAACTTCGTGTCCCTATAGCAAAATAGCATACGAAATTATGCTATGGAAATAGCTAAAGTAAACTAGTCTAGCTGTTTCAACACTGGTTAGACTTGTAATCATTTTTACAGCATAGGCTCAGAACTAAGTCTACTTGCTAGTTTTGATATATGGGGGCTCCATTGAAGCTTCGCGTCTAGTGTGATTCAAAAAAAATGGTGGTATCTACAAGACTCAGTTTCCCCCATTTAAAATAACATTAGTATTTGATTGTTTGACGTTTGGAGTCATGAATTTCATACATTTCATTTTAGTGTCATTTAAATGCAAATTATTGACATTGAACCAATTTACTAATTTAGATATAGCAATATTTACTACGTCATATTTTAGTAATTGTCAACTTAACGTTCCTTAAGTAGGGGATGGTTGCGTCAGCGGTCTGTATAAACAGGAGTTGTTTTGGCTCGCTGCTCACTTAGTGGTCAGCCACCGCAGAGTCTAGATTTCCTGAAAATGACTCGTTTAGAGGCGAAGTACGTGTCGAATTGTCTTCAGTGGTGTGTCTTTCCTAGTATAGTGATGTTGGGAATAGTGGTGCTGGGATTAGTGGTGACGGTGATAGTGCACGCAATTGAGGGAGGGCGGGAGGTGCGCTTCAAACTAGGTAAGACAAATAATTTTATTTTATCGAGTGGATGTACGCGAAGAAATTTTTGCTAACTTTAATTGATGACTGCTACTGGAACTCCTGAGCGAGAAGAACTAGATGTACCGATTTTGGCTTCGTTCTGTTAGTTATGAATAGACCGTACCTCCGTATTTGATAAAGTGACTTGAAAGCTTACTTCGATGTCTGCTTCTAGAACTCCTCGACGAGAAGATCTAGACGTGCCGAGTTTAGCCTCGTATTGTTAGTTATAATGAGACCTTACCTCCGCACTTGACGGAATGACTTGAAAGTGTACTTTGATGACAGATACTGGAACTCCTCGACGAGGAGAAATACATGTGCCGAGTTTTGCCTCATTTTGTTATTTATGATAAGATCTAACCCCTGCACTTGATTGAGTGACTTGAAAGTGTACTTTGAAGACTGCCACTGGAACTCCCCCGATGAGGAGAATTAGATGTGCCGAGTTTGGGCTTCTTTTGTGAATTTGAATGGGAACTTAAATCCGGACTTAATAGAGTGACTTTAAAGTGTATTTTGATGACTGCTACTGGAGCTCGTCGATGAGGTGAACTAGATGTGCCAAGTTTGGCCTCGTTTTGTTAGTTATGATGACACCTTACCCCCGAACTTCATAGATTGACTTGAAAGTGTACTTCGGTGACTGCTACTGGAACTCTTTGACGAGAAGAAGTAGATGTGCCAAGTTTGGCCTCGCTTTGTTAGTTATGAATAGACCTTACCTTCGGACGTGATAGTAACTTGAAAGTGTACTTTGATGACTAATACAGGAATTTTTTCACAATCATAATAATATGAGCGTTATGAGTTGTGCATTTTTAGATTTTTCGAGCTTTTTTTAAATTGAAATTTGAAATAAAATTATCTGAAAATTTTAAGTTTAGTAATAATTATAAGGTTTTTAGTGAAAACTTTTGTGTTACCTTAAAAAAATTACGTATAATTATGTAATACGTAATATTTAAATACGCTTCAGGCACGCACAATTGGATTTACCAATATTTACAATTCATTTATTTTTTATTTTAGTTATCGCTGGACATGTTTCTAAGCCTGTTCATGTCATTTAATGCATCATTATTGGTTTTGATCGCCATCTTAGATCCGCCATCTTGAACTTTTATCTCCAACAGTTGATCATTGTCGGTCCTTCCAACATTTCTTCGAGCACCACCAAGTTATAAGACTTTAAAATTGGTGTGGCGTTCATCTTGTTTTCCGCCATTTTGATTTTTTTCACCACCATAGAATTTGCTCAGGGTGCAGGTTGATATTAGTTAAAACTCAAGCCCGCTTAGTCTTACCTTTTAGCGGAGCAGTAGTACACCATATCTGTGAATAGCTAAACGTCTTTTTAATCGTATTCTTCATAGTGAATAAAGGTTTTATCTTTTTATCATAATTGGAATCTATAATATGTTTTTAGATAAGGAGAATAAAAAACATAGTTCACCATCTTTGGGTGTCCACCATATTGGATTTATAGTTTAGAGTAACGTCATTTTATTTGTCATATTCTTCTCAGCAAACCCGTTCATGCAACTCATATTATGGGAGTGTATAAAAAAATTAGTCCGTCATCTTGGTGGATTAAGAAAGAGGCCACGCTGCATCTATATTAGTGGTATAGTCGTAGCACGAGTAGGTCGGCTCGACTAGGAACTCACAGTCCACCCGATGATAGGTGAACTCTCTGCTCGTAGATGTGGTGGTCGCAGCTACCTCCATCAGGTTGATTGTGTGCTCGCTTGTTACCCTTCTAAATAAATTTAAAAAGTCCATAAAAGGCTGCCATTTACGACATCCACGGAATGTTTAGGGTGATGGATTCTCTTACCTTATCATCAAATGACAATCCTATAAAGTATGATAATACATAAGATGATGATGAAATTGATGTTGAGTATATAAAGTATGATTTACAATATTATAATAATGGGTAAAAGTAATATTTGAGATTTATTTTTATTTTAAAAGTACATAATATTTTTATTTAATACAAATTTTTACACAAAAGTAAACAAATTATATAAAGCTGAAAGTAGCGTGGATTTACGTCAAGATGTCATGTATCTCATTTTTTAGCAGAGCAAAGCACTTAAAACGTCAAGAAGTTCAAAATAAGAAAAACAACAGAATTCACGAAATTGTTTATGTGGTTGAATGAAGACAGTTATGACAGCTGCGAACATATTTTGAAATAATTAATAATTTATTAAACATAATATTATAAAATTATAATAATTTATCATACATTTAAACGGGATAGAGCTTCGCTATATTTTATTATTCTTACAGCAAGAATGGGTTGGCTCGGTCGGGGTTGGACCATGCTCTCACAGAAAAACAGCGTAAAATAGCAGCTAAATGCTGCTCTGTTTCGTATGGTGAGTGTAGAGAACCGGAGACCCTTTTTACTAGAAACAAGGCATTCAATCTTAGTACTTAAGGATGACAACGCATCTGCATTTTGATTCTTAATTTAGGATAGATGTAGATGTCTGTAGGCTACTGCAACAACTTACCATCAGGTGGACTGTGTGTGCGTTTATCACGCTTATCCTATAAAAAAACTAGGTGTACTTTTAAAAATCAGTTGCAAAATTTGACCTGAATTACTCGACCGCACAATCGTAATCGGTGACCACAAAAATCCCGGGACAACTAAATTACATGCGGATTGGAGCAATTGGAGGATTGGAAGTTTTTGATCACCAACTTAGATCCGCCATCTTGATTTTATTTTATTGTCAGCAGTTGAACCTCGTTGTTAGCTGCATCATTATTCGAGCAGCACCAAATTATCTCAAACTTTTGGCGAATTATAAGTTTTGAAAATTAGTATCACTCCATTCTGTTCTGGATTTCGAATGGCGTTACTTTACTTATCGTGTTTCACTCATCCAGCCCTTTCATTTGATAAAAATATTTAAAACTATAATTTTAAGGTAAATCGCTTGCGGTGCTGATATTTTAATTCGTAGTTTGATTTGTCTGTTGTTATGATAATGTAAATGATTACTTTGCTTTACATAGACTACTTTGTTCTGCATATCTCTGAATATGAAATGTAATAATTTATTTTCGGATTTATATTGATTGAACTTTCTAATCACACGCTTTTAACTAATAAAATTAAATATTTTCTGGGATACTGATAGAATTTTAATATTTAACTAATTACATAACAATATACAATTAATTTATTACGGTTGTTCGGATGCGGTAAAATGCGCATTTAGTTTTTATGTATTGGTATGGGGGAAATGAGAATTTATTAGGAATTTTATACAAATATTGTTTATTATCTTGATCTTGTATGTACGCAAGCCGTGAACATGAAAGTATATATACGTTAAAGAATAAAGAAACAAATGTATTCATTTCTTTTTTACATTTTTTTGTCGGTAGGAGGTATAGTGTAGCCCCTACGACATTGTATATTTGTGTTAAGTATACAATAAAAGTAATATAATTAAACTCTAAGATAGAAAACCACGTCTCCTTCATCGACACGTTTTTCCTAAATTATAGATATCCATATCATAGGCTTTGCTGTGGAAATGTTAAATCACTATTTTTTCACGTCCGCCATATTTAACTATAATTTAAAAATAAAAATTTTGTACATCCGACTTTAATATAAGTTATTAAGAATTACTCAAAAACTACTAGTCTGACCTTAATTAAATTCAATAGTACCACATGAGAATTACCAGCTTTCAAAGAATCATCAAAATCGGTTTACCCAGTAAAAAGTTATGAGGTAACACACATTAAAAAAACATAGAGTCGAATTGAGTACCGTCTCCTTTTTGAAAGTCGGCAGAAAAAGGGCGGCATTAAGGTAATCGTGCATTGTCACGAGAACCAAATGTGTATGCAAAATTTTACCCCGTTAGCTTCAGTGGAAGTGGGTGAAATATTGATTGCAAAATTCCAGGACATACACACATATGAAGTTAAATAAAAGCTTTTAAAAATATTAATATAGCTAATTACGCCAGGAGGATCATTAAGTACATGCATTCTTATATTTTTTATATAGGAGAGGGGGCAAACGAGCATGCGGCTCACCTGATGATAAGGCACTACCGCCGCTCATGAACAACAGCAACACCAGGGGAAATGCAGATGCATTGCCGGACTTTTAAAAAGAAGTAGGCTCTTTTCTTGAAGGTCCCTATGTCGTATAGGTCCGACAAAATCGCTAGTGGTAACCAATTTCACAAGGAAATTGTATAAGAAAGAAACTTCTAAATCGCACAGTGGTGGACAGCTAATCATCCAGATGGTATATCTCGAGTTTTGTCGCGATGTGCGATGGTGAAATTGAGCGGCTGGAATTAAACCGAACAATTCCTCAGAGCACTCCCCGTGGTGGATGTAAAACGCACAGTCGTGGACCGCCAAGCATCCAAATGGTATGAATGGTATCGTTTATTTTGACGCGATGTGCGTTAATCCGAACAATTTCTCAAAGCACTACCCGTGGTAGATTCAATAGAAAATGCAAAGGGATGCAACATCCTTACGCAGCGCCTATGTGTCAAGCAGATCGGATGTCGACGATTTGAGCCAATCTGCGCTGGATGCGGTCAAGTGGAAGGAGCGGGTACTAGGGAGCTCCAGCCTAGAGATGGGAACAGTATTCAATGCGAGATGCGGATTTGCGCTTCGTAAAGTTGCAAGCAATGTGCCGGCATGAAATACTGTACCACTCTACTGAGAACACCAAGCTTTTTAAAGGCCAATTTGGCCTTCTCTTCCAAGTGACCACGAAACTGCACGTCACCTGATATGTTGACGTCGAGGATTTCGATACTGGCTGAGGCAACAAGGGGAGTGCATTGAAACTGAGGAGATACGATAAATTTGTCTTCTGAGGATTAAACTAGACTAGATTTAGTCGCCCCAATCCAAGACTTTGGTCAGAAAAGACTCGACTTCAGACACAAGTTTGTTCCGGTACTCGGCGACGTTTTCCCGAGTTATATCTTTTTTGAGAATATAAGATATTATATATGATACCCTCACAAGTTGCGATACTGCAAAAGCATGGAATTTTCTGAGATCTGTCGGTGTCGGAAAATATTCTGCTAGTGTGGGAAGTGAAATTAACTTGGATAGTCTTAACGAACATTTTGTCAACCCTCCTGTCATAGTTTCATCATTCAACAAAGCCAGAACCCTACTTGAATTATCCAAATGTCCAATACGTCATTATTCCTCATTTAATTTCACTTCTCTTACTGAAGATGATTCTATGCGATCCGTCCTTGCAATTTCATCTACTGCTATGGGTAATGATAACATCTGCTCTAAAATGATTACGTTGATTCTTCCCTTTCTGCTCCCTATTCTTACTCATATCTTTAATTTCTCTTTATCTTCTTGTTGCTTTCCGTCATCATGGAAGTTAGCTCATATTATTCCTATACCCAAAGTTTCGAATCCTTCATCTGCAACACATTACCGCCCTATTTCCATTTTACCATTTCTTTCAAAGGTGCTTGAACATATTGTCCACACACAATTGACCAAGTTTCTTAACCGTAACAATATCTTAAGTACTTTTCAATCCGGTTTTAGGCCTGGTCACAGTACAACTACTGCTCTCCTCAAGATAACGGATGATATCCGGTGCGGTATAGACCAAAAATATTTAACGGTACTTGTGCTGCTAGATTTTAGTAGTGCCTTCAATTCTATTGATTTTGATATACTTCTTAGCATTCTTCATTCTATTAATGTGTCTCCTTCAACTATTCAATGGTTTGATTCCTACCTCCGTGGCCGCTCTCAGTGTATTCGTATCAATGAAACTTTTTCTAAGTGGTGCAATCTAACCACGGGTGTACCTCAAGGTGGCGTCCTTTCTCCTTTACTCTTTTCCATCTTTATCAACTGTATCACTCAGGTGATATCTTCAAACTTCCATCTCTATGCAGACGATTTGCAGCTGTATCGTCATTTTCTAGTGACTGAAGCAAATTCAGCACTATTTGAAATAAATAACGATCTAAATAAAATCGATAAGTGGTCTAGATCATACGGACTTGTTATAAACCCTAAAAAATCACAAGCTATGATTATAGGCACCAGATTTACTCGTAAATTACTTGACTTTTCTTCACTGCCAACTCTGCAAATTAATGGCATTCCACTAAGCATTTCAGAAACGGTTAAGAATCTGGGCGTCATCATGGATTGCAAGTTGACATGGAATGCACATATCACTGAAATTAGCAGGAAAATCAATTATACTTTTCATTCCTTAAAATGCCTTCAACATTTTCTGCCGTTATCAACGAAGATTTCTCTTGTCCAAACACTTATTTTCCCGATTCTTGATTATGCTGATGTCTGTTATTTGGATGCGACTGAGGAGCAAATAAACAAACTTGAGCGGTTGCAAAACTTATGTATTCGTTATATTTTTGGGCTGAAAAAGTATGACCACGTCTCCTCATATCGCAAACAGCTCAAGTGGCTCCCAATCCGACTTCGCAGGAATACTCGAATCCTTTGCCTACTCTTTAACATACTATACAATCCAACATCACCACCCTATCTACGTGATCGATTCCACTTTGCGCACTCCCCCGATGCAGTTTGCAGATCACATTTAAAAACCCTCCTAAATTTCCCTTCCTCTAGAACAAAGTCCTATTCTCACTCTTTTACAGTACATGCAGTTAGGTTATGGAATTCTCTTCCTGCTGCAATTCGAGAGGCTCAAACAGTGTCCGTGTTCAAAAGGCGAGTCAAAGAGCACTATCTTTCTTTGTCGTCCTAATGATTATATATATAATATATTATTATATTTATATATGTAATATATATATGTATATATATGTGTATGTGTATATGTATTTATAGTGGTATTTAGTTATATGTATGTTTACATGGATATTTTTTTTATTAGCTTTACTTTATGTTAAGTATATTAATATTATAAAATTTTATTATAAGAGTGCACACTAGTTCAGCTTCTCTTTTAATTTGTCCAGTATCAGGCCTGCTGGAAGAGATTTCAATATGAAATAAGCAGTGCCTTTGTACAAAATATCTTTTTTTTTCTTCATTTTAACATTATTTTGTGTGTACATAAATGGTTAAATAAATAAATAAATAAATAAATAAGTAACAAACGAGCATACAACTCACATAATGTTAAGTGGATGCTGCAGTCCATAGACATTTATATCTATCTTTAATTAAGAGTTAAAATGCAGATACGTTGTCAGCCTTGAGGACTAGGATGGAATGCCTTATTTGCAGTAATAAGGGTATCCCGTTCTCTACAGTCATAATTCAAAACACAGCAGTTTAATGCTGCTATTTTACATTAGTATTTTGTGAGAGCGTTGTCCTTCATGATCTAGGCCTTTCCGTTTCGTGCTGCAACCATTATATAGCTTCAGTGTGGCTTTACCATGCTTCAGCAAAATGTTTAATAATCATCTTGGTTACAATATCCTTTTTCATAAGAATGATTTTTATATGCGCTTTGAATTTAACAAAGACAAGTATGTAATATTACATGCAATTATGTTATAAATGTTTGCATGCATGCATGTTTACTCAAAAATAAGCCGCTAGTTTTTCTAGAGCCTAAAGCCTGTAACACTCTGTACATTGGAAGAGCAACCATGAATTTTTGGCCTGTGTTTCAATTATGGACATCACTCATATTGTTTGAGGTAATATAATAATTTTTTACACAATAATTTTTCCATATCTAATTAACATAATATATTACGGCCGGCAGCTGCCTATCCCAGGAGTAGAATCCTTCGCGGCCCATAGACGAAGAAGCTACAGGCAGATGCTGGTCGGGCGTCCTCACGCCACGGGTTAAAAGTCTAATTACACTAAACAATCCGGGGGGAGCGTTACAATTATTGAACAGAGCTTACTTACCTCTATTCAAGGCGACTGGTCCCTCAGGATTCGGTCAGGTCTCGTGTGGATGTATTGTGCTAGAAAGTAAAGGTCAGTGATGTGTATTTGGGTGTGGCTGGTAGTGTTATTGACCTTATTTGACCGTTCCCCCTGCAGCAGTTCGGCCCTCAGCTCCTCTCCAAGCTAAGGTCGACTTCCGCAGTCACTTTCTTCCTTTGTTACGATTGACTCGCGAAAATGAACACAGAACGTACGGGTCAAAGGTCACCGTTACTTCTAGAATATTAACTACCGCACTAGTAACTAATACAGTCGAATCCACTTATACAGATTCTGCGTTAAACCTAAAGTCCCGGGTAAACTCTCAACACGCGCTACCATTCCCAGTGGTATATTTACTATACGCGCCTAACATAAAATTAGATCTAAGAGCTCCCAAACAAAACGGACTGCCTTCTCTTTCGACGCGAAGAAGACAACTAATCTTTCGCTCTCGACTCCCACCGTTCAGTAAGCTCGGACGTTCAACACGCACGAACGTCATCCCGTATCAGCCGAGCCGAGAGCCATCTAACGTCGATGCCTGACACCAACGCTTTTGCGTAAACATAATATGAAATGAAACTAATTTTTACGGATATTATCGCGTTTAATTTAACTTTTTAATTCCCCACGTTTCAGGGCTTTACAGCACATTAATCACGAGGAGACTGAGGTGTTTGACGTCCCGATAGTTAGTCCAGCTACCGTCAGTTTTAATATTAATTTTTGGTCCGATCTACACAAAATGAGCTTACAGTATCTTGAATTCTTGCAGTGATATGCTTGGGTTCGGATTTAATTTTATTAGTTATAGGATTCCAAGCAGATGGCAGCACACATCCATCTTCTCTATTGAAATCAGGATGTTTTTTTAACTTCAATAGCCTCGCGAATCATCTATGGTAGGAATTGGTGTTCTTTCGCGAAGATTTCTGGTCTATCAAATCTAATGTAATGGCGGGGACGATCTAGAACATGTTCACCCACTGCAAACTTCCCGGAACGTCGGTGCTTCAAGTCAGCTATATGTTCTTTCACGCGGGTTTTAATAGATCTTTTTTGTCCTATGTAAGAGAGACCACATTCAAAATCCACTATGACACCTGACGGATGGTAAAATTGACAAATCTTCTTTAGCGGCTTGAAGTATGTTTTAACGGAAGCTCGCTTCAAGATGTAGCCAATCTTGTCTGCGACTCCCCTGATATAAGGTAGTACAGCAGGCACTCGCTAGGCTGTGAACGGCTTCAATCGGTCAATGTGACTTAGGGTAATAAACATATTTATGTAATAGTCTAGAAACGTATTTGTCTAAAATTTCTTTGTGATTGTAAATTTTAAATTTATTGAGATGGTAGACATGAATTCTCAAAATAATAAGTTATTCTAATTTCGGTAGAAAAGATGGCTGGATGCTAAGTAGTATCTGTGTATGAATTTTATCATGAATACATATTTGCGCTATTTGCTGTAGAGACTATCACTCCGTGGCGTGCACGTGCGGTGAAGTTCCAAAAGGAACTCAATCTGCGACTGATCGTCGCTGCTGGTAATAAGACGGAGGGTTCTTTTCTCGCTTAAAGCCTAAGTATATTTATTCAGCGAGGCAACGCAGCCAGCGTTATTGGCACTATACCGCGTGTAGTAGGAATGTATGATAATATAAGTTTTTTGCTTTTTATTTTAGTTTTTAGTAATATAAACCTACTCGTTTATTGAAATATGCTATTTCTATCCCAGGTGCAAATCTCGAGTAGGGTCGAAATAAGTTATTGCTTTTTCGTGCCAATAAATTTTTGTACGGAGTCAGGAAGTTGGCAGTGCTTTAAACCCGTGAATCGAAAAGCACGAAAAGGAGATGACCCTGTACCTGATGTCACTCTATCGGATTATCATCCCATAGGACTATGAGATTAAGAAAATGGAAAGTGCATCTGTGCTTGAGCACCCCCCGTGCGCTATAATTCTGTCTTGCGCAGATGGCTAATCTTCATTCATACTGACCACTGCGTCCGAGTTTGAGCCAGGAGGACATTATACATTACATTCAGGTCGGTATTAATATCTTTATTTTCTTTATCTATTTTAATCAATGAAAATTGTGTCTCTGATTACTAAGAACCATCACGAGATTACCAGAATTTTATACGTGGTAGAGTCATCAGTCATCAGAGGAAGGACCACGCTCTCACAGAATACCAGCGTAGAATAGCAGCTTAATACTGCTGTGTTTCGTATGGTGAGTGTAGATAACCGGAAACCTATTTTACTGGAAAAGAGGCATTCTATCTTAGTCCTCACGGCTGACAACGCTTTTGCATTTTAATTCGCAGACGAGGATAGATGTAGATGTACCAACCACTTACAATCAGGTGGACTGTGTGCTCGTTTGTCACCCTATCCTATAAAAAAAGATCTCTAATAGTTAAAAAATATAGAGTTTTTTGTCATCATTTAATAATATGGAACTTTTTACAGTACACATGTCCTTTTTTCACTTTTAAAAACATTCCAAAATTGAGTATGGCCCAGACTATCCAAACACATACACTTCTTGAAGAGGCTATGCCCAAAAATGCATTTAAAATAGAAAGCGAAAACGAGTGACAAACAGACCACCTGATATTTTATGGTTACTTTTACAATAAACATTTGCAACAAAGTTTTTTTTAAATATTTTAAATAATAAGCCAGTACTTGACTTCTATCCCACCTGATGGTGAGGTAGTGTTATTGCCGGAGATGCTCAAACACCGACAAGCCAACTTAGCTTAACAAAAGCAAGACTCATTTGTTTTAAAGACCCATATTTTAATCGTAAAGTCTGATGTTAGCAAATTATTCTACTACATAGCTGTACGTATTAACAACGAAGCAGCAAACCATTTGATTCGAATGCATGATATGTCTTCAACAAAGGGGTGGAGCGAGCGTCTTGTTGTTCGTTTGTAGAAAGAAGACGGAGGAGTTATGTCAACTAATGTCTGCATGCAATCTGTAATGTTTTCTAAAGAACAAAGAAAGCATGTGGCTTTATAGTTGTAAATACTGACTAGTATAACGAAATTCTGTGAAATATTTTTTATTAGTTCTGAGATCGTAAAAAGGTATGTTTGACTATCAATGTTTGAAATGTTTTTACACAATAAGGGTGCCAAACGAGCGCACAGTCCACTTGGTAAGTGAATGCTGTAACCCAAGATATATACATTGATCCTTAATTAAGAATACATTTTTTTAATAGAATGGCTTTCCCGGTCGAGTCAACCCATTTGTGCTACAGCTATACTACTAATATAGCTGCAGCTTGGCTCTGCCACGTATGAAGTAAACTCATTTAAAGGGAAACAAACAAGCTTAATGACTAGGAGCACTAATTCGGATTTTCCTGCTAAAGAAGGGTAAATAAAGTTTTGTTTTCGGTTTCTAGTAAAAATAATTAAAAGTCCAAAACTGTTCCGTAAAGAAGCATTTTGGAACTTATGTTTAGACTAACATAAGTTACGGAATTGTAACATGTTTTCATAGTAAAAAATAAAATAACTTTAACTAATAAAAGTTCAAAACTATTCCACATGGACATTTTTTAAATTACACGGTATTACCACGAAATATCTCCGTAAATAATGGTCATATCTATTGGTCGGTTATACCAGAATATAAAGAGAAATATTGCGAGTTGAAGTTTATATTTAACTCGTTTTCAAAACAAAATTGCCGATAACCGGTTTAAACCCTTGATATAAATATTGTCTCTTTGTTTATCTCGTATGTATTCCTTCACCAATAGACATGGGCAATGTGTATCACTTAAAAGAAAAGATTGATATGTATCTTTTGATCACTTGGATATGTATCACTCTTTTATATCTTTATATCCTTATGTATCAGTAGATCAAGCTCGCTTTCACGACACGCATTGCATTACATTGCGTTACTCACTCGCTTCACTCAACTCAATCCTATCAGTAAGAGTGATAGATAAGTACTTATAGAGCTGTTTGCATTTTGCTTGGTCGTTACATTGTGTATCTTTCTGATATATTTTGCTGCTGTTTCTTTCTAGGTATCTATTTGTTATGTTTAAAAAATTAATGTTTTCCTATTTCTCAGACATGCAGGTTTCCTCACGATGTTTTCCTTCATCGCCAAGCACGTGGTAAATCAGCACTTAAAATTGCAATTAACAATTTCATTGGTGCCGGCGGGGATCGAACCCGGGTTGCTCGCGTACTGTGAAACTTACAGCGAGCGCTATTATTCTATTGATAAATATTAATAGGCACTTATTCGAGAAATTAACTTAAATTTTTAGTTTAAAATAATAATTAAATTAATGATTAACGTAGGTAGGGTAGGTATTGTTTGTATTAATTTGTAGAAAATATATATTATATAGTTTCGGCTTCTTGAAAACATGCCTGCTGCGTTGGCTGTCTTTTAGCTACGAGGGGTACTGTGGGGTGTTTACTTTTTAAATGTCTACCTAGGTTTTCACAATTTCCACCGCCTACATTTAGTATGTTCGCACAATAAAGGCATTTTGCTTTTTATGGTTCTACTTCCTCAAAATGATTCCATACTGCGCTTCGTTTTCGTGAACCCATTTTTTATTAATAAAACACTAACTGCGAAAAATTATTTACACTTGAAATAAATGAAACAGTCACTAACTGTACGTACAGAACAAAAAACACTTTAAACTATTTACACTGAATGTCTTATTTACCTACATTTAAATTAAACAGTCACTAAGTGTACAAAACTACTTAAAATATTTTTCTATTCGATGCAATTAACGCAAACAATATTACTCTCGTTCCCAAACCGAGGGGTTGGGAACGAGTTAAGGTTGAGCAAACTGATATCTTTGTTTAATTTTGTAAATCACAAATCTTTTTTCTACTTTTTTATGGATATAAACGACTACTAATTTCGGTTATAAAACTTTCTTAAAAACGATGGTTTTATAACTGAAATTAGTTTGCATTGTTTACTACAAAATTTATAGGCAAAGTACACATAGGTACAGTTCAAACCAGTATAATACTTAAATGTTAACGTACCGCTTAATGACTTTAAGCCCTATGCACCAGTCATAGAGTTATCAATTTACCATTTTGTGCCAACGTATTACAGTTTATAAAGGTCAAACAACTCACTATCTCCGTCTAGCCAAAGCGCGACAGAACATTCGAAATAGCGACCTGCGAAAGAAACGTATGTACTATGGAATTTCCGAAATTTTCCTGGAACGATCGGCCGTGCCGGCCCAAAGCAGTGTGCGCAATGTGCGACACAGATGTTAGAAAACGTTAAAAGATGCATTGAGTGAATAAGTTGTAAAGATACACTGATACAGTGATACATTCGGATGCGGATGGATATAAAGAGTGATTGATGGAAACGGATTGATTCATATCTTTTGTATCTATCTCTCCTGAGTTACCCATCTCTATTCACCAACAGTATGTGCTGTTTTTTTCAGCAATACCAATAGTACTTAAGTTCGTGCAACCATACGAGTAAAACCTACTTAAGTTTTTATTACAGTGCATGATGTATTAACTAGTGATCAGTTACAACACTTAGCTTAAGAAAGTATTCTGTTATTTAAAATGTTCATGTTTACTGTCGGTAATTTATATGAATAAAATAAAATAAATAAAGAAAATACCATTCATTCGGATGAATGGTATTTTCTTTATTTATTTTATTTTATTTTAACCAAAGTTTCACCGTAACCGTAATCGGTTACGGTGAAACTTTGGTGTACACTTTTGTAAAGTATACATTTTTTTATAGGATAAGGGTGACAAACGAGCCCACAGTCCACCTGATGGTAAGTGGTTGCTGTGGCCCATAGACATCTACATCTATTCTCTATTACAAATCAAAATGTAGATGCATTGCCACCCGTGAGGACTAAGATGGAATGCCTCATTTCCAGTAAAAAGGGCCTCCGGCCACCTGCACTTATCAAGCGAAACGCAGAGGTAAACCTCTACTTCACGCTGGTGTTCTGTGAGGTCGTGGCACCACCCCGGTTCGAGCCAGCCCATCCGTGCGACAGCAAAAGCTGCCGCGTGGCTCTACAACTGTTAATACTTATTAAAACAAGTATTTTTTTATTTTATATTTTTTTATGTACCACTTTTTTATCATATTCATGCATTGTCATTCGAATTAGATCTATAATCAAATTTTCAAGTTTCCAGCTCATCGAGAAGTTATTATAAAATCAATTACTAAATTCCACCCGGAACGACAGACAGATAAACAAACAAGAAAATTAATTAATAATAAATGGTATATAAAATAATATTACTATGTTTGTTTGCTTATTTCTAGTTTTCTTTGTAATTATTTGCAATTAATTAGATTTCGAACACTGCAACACATCATGTTGGGCATAACTAAAGAAAAGAAAGAAAAAAATACCTACATTTTTCTGTATACGCATTATATTTTCTTCTGTACAGTATAACGCAAACGAAGCCACATAATCGATTTCTTATTATTACATTATATAATATACACCCTTGTGAACACAAGAAACATACCTGACGCTAACATAACCCGAGTTACTACAATTAATCATCCGTTAATTCTCTTTACAAATATAATTCCGTAGTACTTAGCTAACATAATACAAGTATGCTGCTTCAGAAACTTGAGAGGTTTCGCTTGTAACCAATTTAAGCGTTAAGATGAAATAACACCGTAATGTGAATTTAAATAAAGAATGAAATCAAAGTCATCGCAGAGAATACCAGCGTAAAATAGCAACTTAATGCTAAGCTAATTTGACGGCTCAGTGGCGCAGTGGCTTTGAGGCTCGCACGAAACAAGTATGTTTGTCGTAGTGAAATGTATTTATATCAAATAAATCCACGATACAAGAGATAATCCTAATGTGGAAATGAAGTTTTTTCTTTAATTGACATAGTAAAAAATGATGGCAAAGGTGAATGGCAGAGTCGGGAAGGGACGCCCTAGACGAAGGTTTATCGGCGATACATTGAAAATGGGCCATATTAGGAGTACCCTTAACCGACGAGCGTGCATGCGTAGGTAGATATATGAATGTAAAGGAGGCGAGAGAGGTGTGTCAGTATCGCAACAAATGAAAGTCCGTAGTCTCTGCTACCCCTCTGGGTGACAGGCGTGAGTGTTTGTGTGTGTGTGTGTGTGTGTGTGTGTGTGTGTGTGTGTGTGTGTGTGTGTGTGTGTGTGTGTGTGTGTGTGAGTAAAAAACGATGCTGTGTTTTAGAGACCCTTTTTCCCCCCCGAACGGGTTCCCGCCTTGTCGTGGCGGGGGGGCTTAGTAGCCGTGGCTTGGTCCACCCACGGTGAACAAAGAGGAACCCCTTGGCTGGCCCGTGGTGTAGGGCCGGCCCGAGGTGGCCACTCCGAGTGGGCTTGACGAGCCCACTTCGGATGTGTGTCGGTGGGCTGCTGCGAGAGGGGTGTCCTCCCCACCCCTACCTCTGCAGCCGGGGTGGAGTCGCGGAGGAAGAGGAGTGTTGGTATGGCGATGCGCCACTCGCCCTATCCTCCGCGACTCAAACGGGGCCGCACCGTTGATGCGGTGGGTGGGGGGCTGCGGGGGGAGAGGACTGCCGGTATTGCGAGGCGCCGCTCTCCCTACCCTCCGCAGCCGAATTTTGGTTGGCGGCGGAGCCATAGACCAGATCCGCCGCTGGGGTCAGGAAGGCTGGTGCTCCTGAGTGCTAGTTTTTCCTGGCCCCATGGCCTTCGCGCATCGGACACGGGGGCGTCCGTTGCGCACGTGAAATTGAAGGCCGAGGAGGAGGGCGCGCCATGTGTTCTGGTGCGCCTTACCGGAGAAGGAGATGGAGGAGGATTGTTCCTCTCCCGAGGAGGGGCCGCCATAGTGCGACCAGCGCAGGTGGGGCCGCGGAAGTGTGCGAAAGCGTTCCCGTGGCCCTGCCAATATGCGACTAGGGTGGAACACCATGGGGTTTTTAGTCGGTGCGAGTCCGACATAACCCGTCCTTGCCCCCGCGAGGCGGGTATGCGTAGGCATTTCCCCATGTAAAAAAAAAAAAAAAAAAAGAGACCCTTTTTACTGGTAAGGATAAATTCTAGCTTTGTTCTTAGGTGTAACTTCTCATCTATATTGGAAACTTACTTGTGGATAAGGGTAGTTGTATAAGAACCACATCATCCACTTACCCACAGGTAGATTATGTGCTCATTTTCAGCCTTAGTATATGAAAAAAATTAAGTAAATCTATAATAATTTCATGAGCTTAAGAGAATAGTACGTGAAAGATATAAATAAAAATGAAATTCAGGTTCCGATTGAGCTCTAGCTAGGAATCCTGTATATCAGGAGTTAGTCCCTTTCAAAATTAATGCACAAACATAATTAGATTTATTATGAACTTGAAGTAAATTTAATTACATTACAAACAACAATAATTACATTATTTAATTACATTACATTAACTTAAATGAATTTAATTGAAATAAATTATTAAATTAAAAATTAAATATTAAAAATAAAAGAAAATTGTAGAATAATATTATGTAAGTAACTAGCTGACACGGCAAACGTTGTTTTGCCATATACATTATTTCAAAGAAATATTTTAATTTTAAAAATCGCGATTGAAAAACCGGGGTTGATCGTAGAAGGGTGAACATTTGAAGTTTTATGTATTGTAATGCTAAATCATAATAAAATAAAAATAAAAAAATTGTCAAAAAAATTAAAAAATATTTAGGGATGGGTTACCCTTATCATTTAAGGGTTTGAAAAATAGACGTTGGCTGATTCTCAGACCTACCCGATATGCACACAAAATTTTATAACAAATCGGTTCAGCCGTTCCGGATGGGTTTGGTAACAAACCCCGCGACACGAGAATTTTATATATTAAGATAATGAATAAGTAAAATGATATTTGTGTGGGTATATGTTTGTGTTATGTGTATGTTAACTACGAATTAACTACGATTTTTACGTATAACAAAAACATGTTTTTTTTAATGGATTAAATATGACAAGCGAGCAGACAGCTCACCTGTTGGTAAGTTGACACTGCGGCCCATAGACATCTACATCTATCCTGATTAAGAATCAAAATGCAGATGTTAGTCCTGAGGACTGAGATGGAATGCCTCATTTCCAGTAAAATGGGTCTCCAGTTCACTACACTCACCATACGAAACACAGCAGCATTGACCTGCTATTTTA
>JAVANC010000003.1:38916006-38959952 GCA_033319125.1 Parnassius glacialis | reverse complement strand
ATGGCATTGTAAATGTTAAAAAAATATCATCGGAGACCATTTATTTGGTCTATCAATTTATTCGATTTAAAAAAAATCTCGAAGCCTTTGGATAAAATACAGCCCAGATTCTTCATACATTAAAATAATAAAAATGTTTCCTTCAGCTCAATAAATAGGCAGTTATTTTGACATAACAAACAAATAGACAAAAAACAATATAACATAAAACAGACAAGCAAAAGAAGGCGTGTAGATTGAGCAATTGGATGAGTGTGTATACTTAGGATGATTTTCAGGGATGGTGGACATGTCAAGGATATAGAACGAAGAGTGAATGCAGGACAAAGAGTGAATAGGGCTCTTTATTATATTGTATGATGTGAGAAAGTGTCAAAAAGCACGTATGACAATTCACAATGCTGTGTTGAGGTATTACCTTAATATATTATGTTAGTGAATTTCCTGTGTGCCAGAAGAAGCATAAAAGTAAAGTTAATTCTATATAATTGCGTTTATTGTGAAGTATGTTCTTTTTATAGAATGCGGATGACAAACGAGCACACAGTCTATCTGATGGTAAGTGATTGCTGTGGCCCATAGACATCTACATCTACCTTCGTTTGCGAATTAAAATGCAGATGCGTTGTCACTAGTGAGGACTAAGGTAGAATGCCTCATTTCCAGTAAAAAGGGTATCCGGTTCTCTACTCACCATACGAAACACAGCAGCATCAAGCTGCTTTTTCACGCTGGTATTCTGTGAGAGCGTGGTCCTTTCCCAGTCGAGCCAATCCATTTGTGCTACAACTATACTACTAACTACTGCAGCATGGCTCTACCACGTGGGTCAAAGTTGCATTGTAAGGTAAGAATTTTTTCACGTGGTAGAGCGATGCTGCAGTTATATTATGGTTGTAAGCCCGAATGGGTAAACTCGATCAGGGATAGATCACGCTCTCATAGAAACCTATATCTTAGGTGTGCTCGTTTGTCAACCTTATTCTATGAAACGAAATGAAATAAAACTCTCTATTTTGTGACGTACGAAATAAAAATGTCATTCGTCAAACATCAACATATTGTTAAACCTACTACGTTTTAAACAAAGACATTTAAGTAGTAGTAGTAATATATATTTTAAATCTCTTTGTTTTAAAATAATGTTACTCTGCCAGATGAAATGGGAAAGAAACCAGTAAAATAATATTCCGAATCAAAGTTAAAAATAAATAGACACATAGTTGAATCTTTGAGAAAATACTGTAATGAAAACATGGTGTACGATGTTTTCATTGATAATAAATTTATGTCTACTGCAGACTCGACATTTCATCGGTTATTCGATTTAATATTTCTTTAAGAAACAGCCGCCTGTTATTCTTCGCTCTATTCCTCTGAGAAATATCCGGTCTGCTAGTAATGCAATAACAACTCGCTGTCGCCTATTTTGCCGACTGTGTCGTTCATGATTTCCTTGTTGCAGATTCAAATATATTTACTTGCAATATTTTAAACAAAAAATTTAATCAAGGGAAACGGTTAATTTTTTTTAATAGGATAGGTTGACAAACGAGCTCAGTTTCCACCTGATGGTAAGTGGATGCTGTGACCCATAGACATCTACATTTATCCTCAATAAATAATCAAAATGTAGATGCGTCGTCACCCGTGAAGACTAAGATGGAATGCCTCTTTTCCAGTAAAATGGGTCTCCGGTGCTCTACACTCTTCATAGAAAACACAGCAGTGTCAAGCTGCCATTTTACGCTGGTATTCTGTGAGAGCGTGGTCCTTCCCCGGTCGAGCCGACCAATTCGTGCTAAAACTAACTTTAAAATACCTAATTCAAAACCATAAATTCAGGTTGACTTCAAAAATAAAAGGTTTTCAATTTGATTGCGTTTTTTATGTGTATGTTAAAGCAATATTTACATTAATTGTAAAATTTAATTATGTTTTAAGTTAAATAATGTATATGACGGCACCAGCATCATTGCACGTGCGGCACGGTAGCCGTCGGTGCAGTTAGACAGAATTCTTGTAAATTACACGTGTTCCGCACACCTGCACCATTGCACCTGTTGGTTTTGCTTGCATAAAACGGACGGCGCGGCCGCCGTTAGGACAGTCTTGGCTCCGACGTGGAACGGTACGCTTGTCGTATTCCGTTACTAGTTTATCCTCGACTCATTGGATAATTAATTCGTGTAAACGAATTAATTATTGTTCCTAACTACAAAATTAGTCTCTGTACTTATACTCAATTACCCTTTGTACATCAGAAGTGGGATAAAGTCCCCATTTTTGCCCACATATAATCTTCGAATAGTATGAGGATTATTACATTTGTGAATGACTATAATGCATTCCGCATTGATGAATCTGTTTTTATGTAAAATGCCGTAATGAAGTTTGCTGTCCTACTTACGATATTGTCGTATCATTAAAGTGTAGAGAAAAGATAAAGTGAAATTACTTAAGCCAATTTTTTTTAATTTGTTCGTTTTTTATTAAAAGTACCCGCAAGTATTTTCATTATTTCTTGATGTACCTAAATATGTTAACAAATGTCGAAAGAAGTTGGAGGCTTTCTAATTAACTTATTCAAGTTATGTTGTAATTTGATAGTTCACGCGAAACATGATTATCATTTGCTATATTTTGAAGTTCAAAACGTTTAAGGGATGTATCAAAATAATGGATTAACTTTAACACGCTATGAATTGAAAATAATAAGTGACAGTTTTGTGTTCTAATGTGTTGATCAGTGTTGCAGTTTGCTCCGAATATTGTGTCGTCGACAAGATTGGGGTTTGATGTCAAAGGGATTCGTAGAAGTCTCTACAACAATGATCAATGAGGAAGATGTTGTGACGGCTAATAGAACATGGTCAGGTACGGCCGAGCGCTGGTAAGATTGAGCCTACACCGCTACAGACGGTAACTTATCGGCTGATCTTATGGCAGGGCAATTCAAGCGGCCGCCGAACAAATGGTGCTTTGGAGCTGTAAATGGACGTCTGAGGTCGGCTTTCGTAGATTTTGCGCAGTTAGCTCCTTCCCTTTAAAATGTTGTGGTATTTGCCTCTACACATAGTTTCTGTTATTTTGGCAATGTTTTCAAATGTCATACTGTTGCCGTTTCTTGAGAGAATATGTGATGAATTTTGGAAGCTCGGAATTCCATGGTTCGCAATACATTTATCTCGATTTCTTTTAATTTTACAAAGCAGTGCAACGATTCGCTAGAGCTAGTACGGCTACGGCGCGACGGCTCGCTGGCGCGATTGTGGCACGAACGCAGCAGAAAGAAAAGCTAGAGTGCGTTACCCTGAAGGTAGCCATATCGGCGCGTTCATGACTTAAATGAAGTCTGGAATGGTCGACCATTGTAATATTTAACAAGAGTTAATATCTGTTAGCAGGTGGTGATAACTAATAGACCGTATGCTGTTCACTGTCAACCGCAGGAGGACGTGCGACAGTCAAAAGTAGCCGTGTCTGTGCATCTAGAAAATACTAGAGACGTTGCAACACTCTAGCGAAGTAATTATTCTTGTGCAGGAAAGGAACGTGGAGTTGCAGGAAGGCTGGTATGTGCTGCACGGGGATGTGTCGTGTTGCTGTTGGTTTACATACTTAGGTGTTATCATGTTACTACGTCCCTCACGATACACTTTTGTGTGATTGTGACAGGTACATGTTTGCGGTATGGTTGGTCTGTACCTGTTCTATATTGAATTGAAAAAAAAAGACTAAGAAAAAAAAGTGGTTCTTACTATCATTGCAGGGCGTTTGCCGGTCCAATGATATAGCTACAGGGAATAGTGATTCCGGACTAGCGAAAACAGTACTTGAAAAAAAAAAAGAGAAAATAGAAAAGCTACAGACTAATCATTCCGATCTCGCATAAAGTTGATTAAAGTTTTGTGGGGCTTACTGCCGGATCAAAACTGATTGTCACCCAAGTCTGAAGGGTCAATATAGACCGGACCAGACGCTGTTATGTCAGGATAGTCGAACGATGTTTTTTTATCTACAGATAACTAAAATTGTGATGGAGCGCGTGCGAGGACGCACGCATGTCAGTATGCCCGTGACGGCACCAGCATCATTGCACGTGCGGCACGGTAGCCGTCGGTGCAGTTAGACAGAATTCTTGTAAATTACACGTGTTCCGCACACCTGCACCATTGCACCTGCAGTGGCGTTGGTTTTGCTTGCATAAAACGGACGGCGCGGCCGCCGTTAGGACAGTCTTGGCTCTGACGTGGAACGGTACGCTTGTCGTATTCCGTTACTAGTTTATCCTCGACTCATTGGATAATTAATTCATGTAAACGAATTAATTATTATTCCTAACTACAAAATTAGTCTCTGTACTTATACTCAATTACCCTTTCTACATATACTTAAGCCGCTGTTCAACAACGATCTTTTGTTTAGTAAATTATGTATGTTTTAAAGAAGTTTTAATTGGTAGTAGGTTTAGCAGTGGTAGAGCCACGCGGCAGCTTTTGCTCTCGCACGGATGGGCCGGCTCGAACCGGGGTGGTACCACGATCTCACAGAATACCAGCGTGAAGTGGAGGTTTACCTCTGCGTTTCGCTTGGTGAGTGCAGGTGGCCGGTGGCCCTTTTTACTGCAAATGAGGCATTCCATCTTAGTCCTCACGGGTGACAACGCATATGCATTTTGATTTGTAATAGAGGATAGATGTAGATGTCCATGGGCCGCAGCAACCACTTACCATCAGGTGAACTGTGTGCTCGGTTGTCACCCTTATCCTATAAAAAAAAACCTTTATCTGCGTAGAAGTCCACCCGGCACCACACTCTTACCTATTTCGGATGCCAAACAACAGTCCTGTTTGGCTGTAAGGCATGCTGCATTTTTAGTGACTCAGAGATGATACCGCATCTGTCGTCTACTTTATTTGAAATACGATGCAGGTTTTCATGAGCTGCAGTGGTCACTTACCTATTAATAATATGGTGAATGGACTACTTACTTTTAATCACATTTCATTAATTGACTTACATTATACCGCACATTAAATTGCTTAATAAGTTTTATATTATAAGTTATTTATTTTATTCTTTATCATACCAAACACATTGTACAAAAGGCGAGCTTAATGATATATGGCATTCTCTACCAGCTTACTTTGAGTAGGTCAGTTGGTTTTCATGATCAAATTCAATCATTCAATTGAAATTATGTAAGTATATTTCTTTTAAGCTTAAAATACTTGTATTAAGAGTGTTTCATGACGGATTCCACCTCATGTTATTTGAGTTCGCGGTCCACACCCTACAATTAGCATATATATAAAATTGACACATATGTAAATAAATACACACATTTTTAGCCTTAACTTATCTGGATACCACAGATGACCTATCTGCTATCCTATGTTTCTTGTATCTGGCAAAAATGTTTCAAAAACATAATAATACTAAAATCTATTTTCAAATAGAAGCTTAGATGTTATACCAAACGTGCAACGGTACCACATCCAAGCTTTGCGTTTCATATTTCTTTTGACTAACCCATGCGCATATTTCTCTGATAGCTTCACTTCATTATTAGTATAAAACGGTTACAATAAATGATACTTTTATGAAAATAAAATAACTAATTTGTAAAATGATAAGTGGATGCTGTGGACCCTTAATCACCTATATTTATCCTTGATTAAGTATCAAAATGCAAATGCGTTGTCAACCCTGAGGACTAAGATGGAATACCTTATTTCCCGTAAAAAGGTTTTTCGGTTCTCTACAAACACCATACGGAACACAGCCGTATTAAGCTGATATTTTACGCTGGTATTTGTGAGAGCCGGTCGAGTCGACCAATGTGCTACAATAACTTGAAAAAAGCGGTGTTCCGGCATGAAATACTGTCCCGGTCTAATAAGCGTGCCCAGCTTTTTAGAGAGAGGCTAATTTGTTTATCTATCCAAACCCGGATACCGGTGCTGGCTGTGGCAACAAGTATAGTGCCCTGAAATTGAGGATAAGGCAAAGAGGTTCTTTTTGGGCGGTAAACGTGCAAAATATATTTTCTGGGGATCGAAAGAAATTACGAAGAACTAAGAAAAAATTTCAAATCTCCCACTAATTCTAGCAATGTCAAGCACTGTACAGGTGACTAACTTAAAAAGTCATTGATTAGTCATTATATAAGCCTTAAGGAGTTTCATAGTTTTGTCTGTCAGGGGAATTCCTTAAGCACAAGGCGGTGCTCTGCTTTATTGCTATACATAATTAATTGTTTTTTTTTTAATTGATGCCTAAAAAAAGAAAGATGAACATAAGTTCTCCCACATTTATAATTTTATAAATAACCTACCACAAAATATGTTTCTGTTATCAGAAACGGTATTATTTCTAATAATAGATTAATTCTCAGTCGTTAACTCGCTAATTCTGAAAATAAGCAAACTCACTTGCTTATTTCATTATGAGAGCCTAATTAATAACAAAGTTTACGCGACACGAACTCGATCAAATAAACAACAAGGGGTATCGAAACTTTCCCAATTTACCTTTATTACCTATTAATTAACCTTGTACTGAAATTGTTATGCTGATACGTTCATTTATAACAGCCAGAAACCGTGAAATAAAAGATTAGACGGAAATTTCGTTGTTGCCCAGAAATAAACACAATGCACAATGATTTCTTATATTTAAGCGAATAAATACTACATAATATTATCGTTACCGATACGGCCTATTAAAGTCACTCATGAACATAGACCTCCCCTTTAGATTGCCTCGTACAGGGAATAATTTACATGGCCGCCACGCTTGGCAAGCAGGTTGGCAACTACAATTATTTTAATCGTTATTAGGAAGATGCTGCTGCCCATCTCCTGATTAATTACCTGCTGTGCCTCTTACGATAGCAACGGAATGATATGGGGTAGTTTATATTCTGACACCGCCACTACACAATATACTTCACATTAAATCAAACTAATTGTACGGACTTTATCTCGTTCATTTTTATTTTATTTTTAAAGTCATAGGGGGACTGAGGTGTTTGATTCGTTAACTATGACAGCAGGATGTCAAAGGGTTTGGGTAAATGATTTGTTTTGAATATACATTTCTTATGTAAGATGTCGCTCTAACTTGCGTTTATTTGTTTATATTTTTTTTTCTTTTTAAACCGATCAAAGTCGACTACTGGAGTATGGGCCTCTACCGTTGTAGCTACGATTGGCCTTAACTATCACACTCGGCAGGTGAATTGGATATTTCTGACGTAAATTAGATGCAGATGTAAATAAACACGATTATTGATGGATCACCTATGGTTTAAAGTATAATATCTACACGGACGAAGTCGCGGGCAAAAGCTAGTACAGTTTATTGATGTTACTATTTGGTAGTTCTCCTTTTTTGCGTATGAATCCATCTGGTAACCCATATTCATTTCTGCCACTAAAGAGCAGTGCGTGCACTGCTTGTGTTAAGGTATAAATAGTACAGAGTGCTTGTATAAATTACAGGCTGTAAGGTATACCATGTTAAACCTCAGAAGACTAAACCTTCTTTATATATACAATATATCTTAGGCCCCATATCGGAAAAATTATCTAATACTCTTTGAAAAAACGGCGTTTATGAGGCGTTCAAAAGAAACAATTCTCTTAGAAATATCTGTAATAATAAAGATAAGTTGGATATTCGTCAAAATTCGGGTATTTAAAAACTTGTTTGTGACGAATGCCACGCTAGTTACGTGGGTCAGACTAGTCGCAATTTCGAAACACGTTATAAGAGCATTTAGCCGCGTACAGGGATTGCAATCCCGATAAATCACATTTTGCTCAACATCTTTTATACACTGGACACAACCTAGCCAACGAACACTCCTTTAAAGTCTTACATACGTGTAATGGCTGCAGATTCCTTGCTACAACTGGTCCCATCCGCAGAGATCGTGATCCTTGGCGATTTTAATGCCCACTTCGCCGTATGGCTCGGTTCACGTTAAACCGATCATACGGGAAGATCTGTTTATGACTTTGCCTTGGCATATGGTCTGACACAACTAGTTAATTCGCCTACGCGGATTCCAGATGTAGAAAATCATACACCTTCCCTGTTGGACCTTCTGCTGACCTCTCATCCGGACGGATATCAGGTTCCCGTCGATGCCCCTCTCGGCACTTCAGAACGTTGTCTGATCCGGAGTGTGGTGCCACTCATGCTCCCCTCGCGATTGCGTTCTTCAAGTTGCCGCCGTGTTTGGCATTACAGGTCAGTGGATTGGGATGAAATGCGGTCTTTCCTTGGGGCTGGGATCCTACCCATGGGGGCGGGTTTGCTTCTCGCCGGATGATCCCAGCGCTGTTGCTGACTCTGTCGCTGATGCAGTGCTACAGGGAATGGAACTATTTATTCCATCATCTGTGGTACCTATCGGAGGCAGATCTTAGCCTTGGTTTGGTCGCTCTTGTAAGACTGCATTACGCAGTAAGCAGGAGTGTTATCAACCCTGTGCTGCGGCTTCGGCGACTCGGGATATAAACACCAGCACATTTAAAAAGGAGTATAACTTCGCCTCCAGATCCTTCAAAAGAATTATTGCCAAGGCAAAGCCAGAGCACATAGGCAGAATTGGCGAAAAACTAGTTCGCCTTCCTTCGAGAACCCGTGCATTCTGGTCTTTCGCCAAGGCTGTCCAAGGGAATTTCTGTAAGCCATCATTACCATCTCTGCACAGGGAGGACGACTTACTGGCCCAAGCCGCAAAAGACAAAGCCGACCTTTAAGCTCACTTTTTGCGACCAACTTGACTCTTGATGATAGGGGGAAAACACCGCCGACCATCCCGCGGTGTGAGTGCTCCATGCCGGATGTGCTGTTCTCACAGCGCTCGGTTCGCAAAGCACTGCTCTCCCTGGACATCCAGAAGTCGAGTGGGCCTGACGGAATTGACGGATTGGGGGGGACCCAATTGTGCTGAGGACGTGTGCTCCGGAGTTGGCACCGGTACTAACGCATCTTTTCCGTTACTCCCTACTCCCAAGGCGTAGTCCTGAAATCATGGAAGACAGCTTTTGTCCACCCGATCCCTAAAAAAGGCGACCCCTCAGACCTGTCCAACTATAGGCCTATCGCCATCACCTCCTTGTTCTCCAAAATAATGGAATCCATTATTAACTGACCCCTCATGCAGTACCTTGAGGATCACCAACTGATTAGTGACCGCCAATACGGTTTTCGTTGGGGTCGATCAGCTGGTGATCTTCTGTTCTACCTGACCCATAGATGGGCGGAGGCAGCGCAGTCCAAGAAGGAGGCGTTGGCCGTTAGTTTGGACATTGCGAAGGCCTTCGATCGGGTTTGGCACAAAGCGCTTCTTTCGAAGCTCCCTTTCTGTGGGCTTCCCGAGAAATCCTCAGAGTGGACATATCGAGTGACGTGCAATTTCATGGTCAATTGGAAGAGAAGGCCAAATTGGCCTCTAAAAAGCTTGGCGCGCTCAGCAGAGCGGGACAGTATTTCATGCCGGCACACCAGCTGCAAGTTTACAAGGCGCAGGTTCGGCCTCACATGGAATACTGTTCCCATCTCTGGGCAGGGGCTCACCAGTGCCAGCTCCTTCCACTTGACTGCATCCAGCGCAGAGCGGCTCGAATCGTCGACGACCGAGTCCTTTCCGATCGGCTCGATTCATTGGCACTGCGAAGAGTTGTTTCATCCCTTTGCATTTTCTTTCGCATCTAGCACGGGGAGAGCTCTGAGAAATTGTTTGAATTAATCCCAGCCGCCAAATTTCACAAGGGCTATTGCGGCAGAACTCTCGATGCCATCCACACCATCTGGATGATTGGCGGTCCACCACTGTGCGATTTCAAAGATGTTTTCTTCCTCGCACATCCTTATGGAATCGATTACCATCAGCGATTTTTCCGGACCGATACGACTTGGGGACTTTCAATAATAGAGCCTACTCATTTTTAAAAGGCCGGCAACGCATCTGCAATTCCCCTGGTGTTGCAGTTGTTCATGGGCGGCGGTAGTCACTTACCATCAGGTGAGCCGCATGCTCGTGTGTGATGGAACAGTTAGAGATATTAAAAAGTAATAATAGTAACTTTGCACTGCTGAATGAACAAACAAATGTTTCTAACTCACCTCTCTTGAATATATTTAAGCCTGCTCTCTAATAACAGACAGCCTCGCGGTATGGCCGTTTGTCACCCTCACGGTGATCGGCGATTGGTTGCGTGGTTGGAGGGTAGGAGAGCCTTGCGCGGCGGTTTGTTTTTAATTTTACAAACAGCTGCGTAAATACAGCGGTGATTGGTCGCATGTTCTATCGCATGACGCAGTCGCTTGCTCCTTATGTAGGGAGCGGTTGCGTTAGCGGTCTATATAAATAGGAGTTGTTTTACTTTGCCGCTCACTTAGCGGTCAGTCAACGTAGAGTCTAGATTACCTGAAGATTCCTCATGTAGAGGCAAAACACGTGTTGTATTGTCGTCAGTGGTGTGTCTTTCCTAGTGTAGTGGTGTTGGGAGTAGTGGTGCTGGGATTAGTTGTGACGGTGATAGTGCACGCAATTGAGGGAGGGCGTAAGGTATTTTTTTAAAATAGGTAATACACATTATTTTATTTTGTCGAGTAATTTTTGCCAACTGTAAATTATATAAAATTAAAAACTCACTTTTATTACACTTTCGTTTCAAAGGTGTGTAGGCAACAAAAGAAAACAAACCAGGAGATGGGCAGCAGCATCTTCCTGAAAACAACCTTAAATAATAGAAAACTGCAGTTGCCAAGCGTGGTATCTATGGAAAATCCTCCCTATGAAGCAATCCAGGTACAGCGTTTGACTTTAATAAGCTGTTTTTTTTTATAGAATAAGAGTGACAAACGAGCACACAGTCCATCTGATGGTATGTCGATGCTATGGACCATGGACATCTACATCTATCCTTATTTTCACCTCTGAGGGCTAAGAAGGAATACATCGTTCCCAGAAAAAGGGTCTTCGGTCCTATACGCTCACAATATAAAACACAGCAGTAATGAGATACTATTCTGTGAGAGCTTGATTGTTCCCCGGTCGAGCCGACCCTTTGTGTTGCCATAATATATGTAGCTGCAGCGTAGCTCTACAATGTAGCAGTAATGGTTATATTTAAAAACTAGAAGACTATCAACTGCCAAGTCATTGGATGATTATTATTTTCATGCTAATATTTCCGCATTCTTTTGTCCTTTTGTAAAATTCATCATTAATCTTACTTTGCAACTCGGGGCCGTAATTTGTAATATGCGCGTCAGCCCGCGTCTCCTTCTCTATGAATGGACACAACGAACTAATCTTGTTATACCGAAAAATTTTCAAATCACCGCATTTTCTAAATTTATTTTTGTGTCCTTTATTGCAAATATAACAGAGGTCGAAAAATAATAAGTACATTGTTTTCCTATGATCAGCGAGACCAGATCAGGTCAGTGATTGTAAGGTTCTGCCACGACGATACTCATATTCCATATTTACTCGAATTTGAAACGTATCCGCGATGACCAAAGAATTCAAATGCGATGTTAAAAAATGAATTCCATGTTTTTAAAATAAAATTAATTTGAAATTAGTTTTCTTAGCCAAACATAAATTATTTTGATTTGAAATAGCCATTACCGAAGACAGCAATTTCATAGGTAAAGACCTATTATTTATGCGTAATAGTTATAAAAATATTTAATGTAATTTGAAATCGAATTATGCAGTAATATATATTTTTATTTTACGATCGAAACAATATTATAAAATATACAAGTATGTAATTTAAAGGTACTACTAAAATTTATTTATTTATATTTTTAAAACATAGTATAAAATTAAATCTAACTAAAAGGTTACACGTAATATTAATACATACTATAATAAAGAAAAACTAAAACTAAAAACATAAATTATCACACAGTCCTACTCCCCGTGTTATCGTGCCAAGAGTACTGCCTATGTTTCCTCACGGAATGGCTACACTAAGCCTTTGAGCGAGAAAAGAACCAGCCCTTTTATCACCAGCAGCGACGACCAGCCGTGGATACAGTTCCATTAGGAACTTCATCGCACCTGAAAACCAATAACCGATAGGCCCTATAGCAAAAGGTACAAATAAACCATCTGTCAAAGACTCTATCGATATTTGCGCCACTTACTCAGTTCAGCTGCCTCTGATGCCACCCAGGCTCTAAACGAGGTACGCTTGAGATGAGAGGTCACCAAAGTATCTACGCAAAAAGCATCCCACATTATTGCTTTACCTCTCTCCGAAGGGGCCAAAGTCATACCGTTGGGTCTTTTGCTATCGTCTCTAAATATTCCACTAGGCTCTAAAACCGAGGCAACATTTATAGAATAATAAAAAATAATAATATCAATACATTAGTATTATTATTGTAATTATCACTCTTATGTTTTTATATTTTTAATTTATTCTAAAGTGTCAGTTGTACATAATTAATAATCCATAGTGACACGTTTCTACAAAAGTCCCAAAAAACAACTAAAAACTAAACTACAACGCCACGAAGGCGTCCCTTTTTAATTGGAATCTAAAAAATTTCGGTATTTTGAAAGTATTTAGGACTGATTCCTTAAATAAAACAAGAAAAGTGGTGGTAAAACCGAAATGGGGGTCCCCCCCATTTAGATGGACTGATGACCTGGAAGAGATGCAGGAATCCGTGTGTGTCGGTGGCTTAAGTCGGTAAGATAATTTAGAATTTCGCAGACGTATCTAGAACCGTTCTTTTCTGATTCTTCCTCTCTTACGGATTGATAGTGATCTATATCTGTATGTCTGTGTAAGTCTAGCGAGTTGGTTTACTAAATACTTTTAACAGCTAGTTATATGTAAAGGAAATAAGTATAAGGTATCTATTTTTATCTACAATATTAAAAACTATAATAAAAATAAAAAATAAAAACTAAAACTAGAAACTTAAATATCATATAGTCCTACTCCCCGCGGTATCGTGCCAAGAACGCTGGCTGCGTGTCCCCGCTGAATGGCTACACTTAGCCTTTGAGCGGGGAAAGAACCAGCCCTCTTATCACCAGCAGCGACGACCAGCCGCGGATTGAGTTCCTTTAGGAACTTTACCGCACGAGGACCCCATGGACCGATAGTCTCTACAGCAAATGGCACAAATATGTAGTCATCTCTCAGAGACTCATATTTGCGCCACTTACTCAGTTCAGCTACCTCTGATGCCGCCCCGGCTCTAAACGAGAGGTTAAGGTATGAGAACTTTGTGAATTTCTATGAAATGTGTTAAAAAGCTTTCGGTTGTATTTTTTGAATATGTACAAGTGAAAGGAATTGATGTTACATTGTTCGGACGTATTTGACGAAATATTCAAAAGCGAAAGTGTTAAGTGAGTATTTCGCAATATTTGTATCTTTAATTAAATAGTAAGCGTGTTCAGTCTGAGATCCACCGTTCGCTTCACATTTTACGGCTTAACGAGTCCGCGATTTCTTTTTTTAGACTAAAAGTGACAACTGACAACACAATTCACGTGATGGTAATTGAATTTTTGGCTCAAAGTCATCCTCAATTATTAAAGTAAGCCGAACGTGCTGAAATTGGTTATAGCAACGGTTCAAGTTTCTTTACTAATAAGCGATCGAACCTTTATCGATAAATTCCATTTGAATCCTATATTCGTCCGATTTTCGGTGATATTTCAAACCGTAAAAACTTATCGCGCAAAATTATATTCGTTTTTCAATTTAACACGATGTTGCAATTAAGTTAAAAGAGTTTGTGTATCTGGGGTCAAAGTTTACAAGAGATGGAAAGTGTGAGAGTGATATCGAAAGAAGAGTGAATGCAGGAAACATAGTGAATGGAGCTTTGCACTCCTTTATGAGCAGTCGGAAGGTGTCTAACAAGGCTCGTTTGGCTGTGCATGAAGGGGTGTTGGTTCCGACACTCATGTACGGAAGTGAAAGTTGGGTATGGCAGGAGAAACATGAAAGCAGAATAAATGCAGTTGAGATGAGAGCATTAAGAAGTATGATAGGAGTTAAACTGAGTGACAGGATAAGAAATAGTGAGATAAGGAAACGTTGTGGTCTGAAAGAAGATGTAGTGAAAAAAATTGAGATAGGTATGCTGAGATGGTTTGGTCATGTCGAGAGAATGAATGAAGAACGATTGACGAAAAAAGTGTATAAGGCGAGTGTGAATGAAAGTGTTGGAAGGGGTAGACCTAGGCGGACATTTCTAGACCAAATCAGGGACGTCTTGAAAAAAGGCCAGGTCAAGAGTACCCTAAACCGTAGAGCATGTATGAAGGGAATAATGAAAGTGGACGAAGCGAAACAAGTATGTAAGGATCGTAGCAAGTGGAAAGAAGTGGTCTCTGCCTACCCCTACGGGAAAGAGGCGTGATTATATGTATGTATGTATGTAATTAAGTTCTCAGCGTTTTAACTTGTAAACTATCGTATTTACAAAATAAATTATCACCGATTAATCTAACTGAAAAAAAAACTTTTTGCCAAAAAAAGCTTTCTGCAGGGCGAGTTGTACAAATTACACAATACAAACACTCACTCCTGTCACCCAGAGGGGTAGGCAGAGACTCTATACGCTGCTATACTCCTTATCTGGCCCATTTTCAATGTATCGCCGATTTGGTCGATAAACCTTCGTCTAGGGCGTCCCTTCCCGACCCTGCCGTTCACATCTGCAACATAAATTTACTTTGTCACTCTTTCCTCGTTCATTGTTTCTACATGACCAAACCACCGAAGCATTCCTATCTTAATCCTTGTAATAACGTCATCTTGTAAACCACACTTTTCTTTTATCACACTATTTCTCACCCTTTCATTCAGATTCAGCCCTAGCATTCTCCTTAAGGACCGCATTTCTACAGCATTTATTCTACTCTCATGCTATACATATATATATAAAAGTATTATAATTTGTACACAGTATTATTAATTGCCATACGTGCCTTATTTGACACATTCTGACTCCTCATAGAAGCGTATAGAGCCCCATTCACTTTATTTCTTGCGTTCACTCGTATTTATATATCCTTATCATATTTACCATCCCTGTTAAATAAACATCCCAAATATACAAATTTATCCACTTGCTCAATCATCTCCCCTTCTATTCTTATTTCACATAACGTTTTACTTTCTTCTCTTTCAAAAACCATCACTTTCGTCTTACTTGCGTTCACTTTCATATTTCTTTCTTTTAATGACCAATTCATTAAGTAACCATCATTTGCAATTTGGCCTCCGACGAAGCAAATATGACTTGATTATCGGCGTACAAAAGGCATTTGACGGTTAACTCAGCCATTCTCAACCCACATTCTTCAACTTTCAAAGTTTACAAACAACTGTCCATAAATTGGTGAAACAGCCACGGGGAAGGCACACATCCCTGTCTGACACCTTTATGAATGCCAAACCAGTCCGAGTAGACCCCGTTGATCCTAACACAAGCAGAAGAGTTCCAATAAAGAGACCTTAATGCCTGTATCAAGCCAGTGCTCAACCCAAATGAGTTCAGTGTTTGCCATAACACATTCCTGTCCACTCTGTCATAAGCCTTTTCCAAGTCCATGAACGCACAATAACTTTCTGGTTTTTGGCCAGAAGCTTCTCCGCAATCATGCGCATGGAAAAAACTTGATCCGTACACCCCATCCCCTTTCTAAACCCAGCTTGCACATCCCAAATTTTTCCATCAGTTTATTTCATAACTCTTTCAATTAACACCTTGGCATACAGTTTACCCACAATGCTAAGCAATCTGATACCGTGGTAATTTTTACAGTCCTGCTGCGAGCTCTTTCCCTTATATATTGGAACAATAACGGCTTTGCACCAGTCTTCCGGTACCCGCTTCAGTTCCCAAAATAAATTAAACAAGGTACACAGCAGGCCTGCAACCACACCCTCTCCAGCCCTTAGCATTTCGAGTGATATTCTATCATATCCGGCTGCCTTACCTGCTTCCATGCTTTTCATTGTTTTCATAACCTTATCTACACTTATCTCCCTACGTCTCTCCACTTCTCCCGGAATTTCTATATCACTTACTTCAGACGACTCTTCACTTTTAAACACGCTTTCAAAATATTCTTTCCATCTCTTTAAATTCGAAACTTCATCATTTAGCATGCAGCCATTCTTGTCTCGTACAGCAATCATTCTAGGTTGTTTTAAATTTCCCCTGGCAGTTATTTTTTTTAATGGAATAGGGGGCAAACGATCATGCGGCTTACCTGATGGTAAGTGTCTACCGCTGCCCATGAAAAACCGCAACACCAGGGGAATTGCAGATGCATTGCCGACCTTTAAGAAAGGTGTAAGCTCTTTTCTTGAAGGTTCCTTAGTCGTATCGGTCCGGAAAATTCACTGGTGGTAATAGATTCCACAAGGAAGTCGTGCGGTGGACCGCCAATCATCCAGATGGTATGGATGGTAACGCGAGTTTTGTCGCGATGTGCGATGGTGAAATTGAGCGGCTGGAATTAGTCCGAACAATTCCTCAGAGCAATTTCCATGATAGATGCGATAAAATACGCAAAGAGATGCAACATCTCTACGCAGTGCCAGTGTATCGAGCCGATCAGAAAGAACTCGGTCGTCAACGATTCGAACCGCTCTGCGCTGGATGCGGTCAAGTGGAAGGAGCTGGCACTGGGGTGCCTCGGCCCAGAGATGAGAACAGTATTCCTTGTGGGGCCGAACTTGCGCTTTGTAAAGTTGCAAGCGATGTGCCGGCATGAAATACTGTCTCGCTCTGCTAAGAACGCTTAGCTTTTTAGAGGCCAACTTGGCCTCTCCTTCCAAGTGACCACGAAACTGCACACTATTCGATATGTCGACGCCAAGGATTCCGATACTGGCTGGAGCAGCAAGGGGAGTGCCTTGAAACTGAGGAGATACGACGAAGGGGTTCTTTTTAGCGGAAAACGCGCAAACTTGGGTCTTCTGGGGATTAAACTGGACTATATTTAGTCGGCCTCAATTCGAGACTTTGTTAAGCAAAGACTCGACTTCAGACACAAGTTTGTCCCGGTACTCAGCGACGTTTTCCCGAAAAATATTGGCACGGCCGGTATATAAGGCATCACCAGTGCTGTCGTCTGCATAGCAATGAATGCTACCATTTAGCAACATATCATTGATATGCAGGAGAGACAGCGTTGGTGATAGCACGCAGCCATGTGGAACACCAGCGTTGATAGGCTTGAGATCAGAGCATGCACCGTCTACGACGAACTTGATGCTCCTATCAGCAAAGAAACTCGTGATCCATTTGCACAATTTCTCGGGAAGCCCATAGGAAGAAAGCTTCGAAAGAAGCGCTCTGTGCCAGACCCGATCAAAGGCCTTCGCTACGTCCAAACTAACGGCTAATGCCTCACCCTTGGACTCTACTGCCTCCGCCCATCTATGAGTTAAGTAGACTAGAAGATCACCGGCTGATCGCCCCTTATGAAAACCATACTGGCGGTCACTAATCAGCTGGTGATCCTCAAGGCACCTCATGAGCTGGCAGTTTATAACGGCTTCAATTATTTTGGAGAACAAGGAGGTGATGGCGATAGGCCTGTAGTTGGACGGATCTGAGCGATCGCCTTTTTTCGGGATCGGGTGCACCAAAGCTGTCTTCCATGAGTTCGGGACTATGCCTTGGGAGTAGGAGTACCGAAAAAGACGCGTTAAAACCGGTGCCAACTCCGGAGCACACGTCTTTAGCACAATGGGAGGGACTCCATCGGGCCCACTCGACTTGCTGACCTCCAGGGAGAAGAGTGCTTTGCGGACCGAGCGCTGTGTAAATCGCACATCCGGCATGGAGCACTCACATCGCGGGATGGTCGGCGGTGTGTTCCCTTCGTCGTTCGTCGAATTCGAACAGATCGGCTTTCTCCTTTGCGGCATGGGCCATTAAGTCCCCCTCTCTGAGCAGAGATGGAAGAGATGGCTGACCGAAGTTCCCTTGGACAGCCTTGGCGAGAGACCAGAATGCACGGGTTCCCGAAGGAAGGCGAACTAGCTTCTCGCCAATTCTGCCGATGTGCTCAGACCTTGCCTTGGCAATGACGCTTTTGAAGGACATGGAGGCGGAATTATTCTTATTTTTAAGTGCGCTGGTGTTTACATCCCGAGACGTTGATGCGTCAGCCGTGGCCTGGTAGCACTCCTGCTTATAGCGTGATGCTATTTTACAGGAGCGACCAAACCATGGCTGGGATCTGCCTCCGATGGGCACCACAGAGGATGGAATAAAAAGTTCCATACCCTGAAGTACCAGAACAGCAACAGAATCGGAAACAACGCTGGGATCTCCAAAGAAAAGCAAACCCGCCCCCAAGGGTAGGATGCAAAAAAGACTGCATCCCGTCCCAATCGGCCGACCTATAGTGCCAAACACGGCGGCAAGCTGCAGATCGCAACTGCGATGGGAGCGTGAGTGGCACCGTACTCCGGATCAGACAATCGTTCGAAGAGCCCAGTGGGGCATCGACGGAGACCTGATATCCGTCCGGATGAGAGGTCAGCAGAAGGTCCAACAGGGAAGGTACATGGTCTTCCACATCTGGAATCCGCGTAGGCGAAGTAACCAGTTGTGTTAGACCATATGCCAAAGCAAAGTCATAGACAGATCTACCCGCATGATCGGTTAAACGAGAACCAAGCCATTCAGCGTGGTGGGCGTTAAAATTACCAAGTATCACGATCTCTGAGGATGGGACCTGTTGTAGCACGGAGTCTGCAGCCATTTGGACGTGGTCGATGAGTCAGTCTGTGTCGGCATTAACGCTATGGGACCTATAGAGGCACCCGTAGACGCGGGGATGGTCGTCGCTGTCTACGCGCAGCCATAAGATAGAATAGAATAGAATGGAATAATTTTTTATTCAATATTGATTATTACATAATACTTATTGAAAGTCATTTTTTATTTACCACTGGTTCGAAAAATACCTCAGTCCTGGGAAGAACCAGCAAGAAACCCAGCGGGACTTTTTTTTTAAACATAATTTCACTTAACAATAATTTTGTTTATACAATTTTTAAATGATATTTTCATAGAACCAGCATGGTGGCGATCACCCTATTCCCAGGGGTTATTTTCATTCATGTATTTCTTGATGTTATAATAACCCTTCCTGTACAGTTGGATGGACAGGTCCGTACCTTCAAGACTGCCGAGGCGTCGAAAACAGATGTCCTCTCTGACATACACGCAAACTTCAGCCCAGGGCACAAACGAGTGTTTTAATTTGTTCCCCGTGTAGGAGAGATACGAAGTATCAGCCGGAGAGGACACCTGTGTCTCGGTTAGAAAGAACAAGGCCGGCTTAGCTATCTCCAGATGGTAGTGGACGGCGTTAAGGTTTGAATGAAGTCCCCTAATGTTGCAGAAATCCACGGTAAGCGTGGCAGGGGTTGCCTTTGTCTTCTTGCTCCGCTTGCCCCGAGCAGGTTTCGTATTAAGCGGAATTTCGCCCCCCCCCCCCCCCCAGAATACGCGGGGCAGCCTGAGCACCCACGCCCAGGAGTAGAGTAGTTTGGTCGTGGATGCTCAGCGAGGGATTCTCCAGGGATGCTGGTACCCTCCTGGGGTAGTCTTTTATTTAATTCCACTACTATGTTGGGGGGGGGGGGGAATTGGGCCTCCGGCCACCTGCACTCACCAAGCGCTACGCAGAGGTAAACCTCTACTTCACGCTGGTATTCTGTGAGGTCGTGGTACCACCCCGGTTCGAGCTGGCCCATCCGTGCGACAGCAAAAGCTACCGCTTGGCTCTTCCACTGTTAACGTTCTTACGAGCTTAGTTCTTACGAGCTTCCAGAACATTTTAATATTTTCCTGGAAGTTATCAGATATCCTTCTATCATTCTTATCTATGATTTCTTTTGAATATACATTTCTTAAATAAAATGTCGCTCTAACTTGCGTTTATTTATTTATATGTTTCTTCTTTTTAAACCGATAAAAGTCGACTACTGGAGTATGGGCCTCTACCGTTGTAGCTATGATTGGCCTTAACTATGACACTCGGCAGGTGATTTGGATATTTCTGACGTAAACTAGGTGCAGATGTAAATAAACACGATTATTGATGAATCACCTATGGTTTAAAGTATAATATCTACACGGACGAAGTCGCGGGCAAAAGCTAGTACAGTTTATTGATGTTACTTTTTGGTAGTACTCCTTTTTTGCGTATGAATCCATCTGGTAACCCATATTCATTTCTGCCACTAAAGAGCAGTGCGTGCACTGCTTGTGTTAAGGTATAAATAGTACAGAGTGCTTGTATAAATTACAGGCTGTAAGGTATACCATCTTAAACCTCAGAAGACTAAACTTTCTTTATATATCTTTATATATCTCAGGATTCATATCGGAAAAATTTGCTAATACTATTTGAAAAAACGGCGTTTATGAGGCGTTCAAAACAAACAATTCTCTTAGAAATATCTGTAATAATAAAGATAAGTTAAATATTCGACAAAAGTCGGGTATTTACAAACTTGTTTGTGACGAATGCCACGCTATTTACGTGGGTCAGACTAGTCGCAATTTCGAAACACGTTATAAGGAGCATTTAGCCGCGTACAGGGATTGCAATCCCGATAAATCACATTTTGCTCAACATCTTTTAGACACTGGACACAACCTAGCCAACGAACACTCCTTTAAAGTCTTACATACGTGTAATGGCTGCGGATTCCTTGCTACAACTGGGTCCCATCCGCAGAGATCATGACCCTTGGCGATTTTAATGCCCACTTCGCCGAATGACTCGGTTCACATTTAACCGATCATACGGGGAGATCTGTTTTTGACTAAACAATCTTTAGACTTTGCCTTGGCATATGGTCTGACACAGCTGGTTACTTCGCCTACGCGGATTCCAGATGTGGAAAATCATATACCTTCCCTATTGGACCTTCTGCTGACCTCTCATCCGGACGGATATCAGGTTTCCGTCGATGCCCGTTGTCTGATCCGGAGTGTGGTGCCACTCATGCTCCCCTCGCGGTTGCGTTCTGCAGGTTGCCGCCGTGTTAGGCATTACAGGTCAGTGGATTAGGATGAAATGCGGTCTTTCCTTGCATCCTACCCATGGGGGTGGGTTTGCTTCTCGCCGGATGATCCCAGCGCTGTTGCTGACTCTGTCGCTGATGCAGTGCTACAGGGAATGGAACTATTTATTCCATCATCTGTGGTACCTATCGAAAGCAGATCTTAGCCTTGTTTGTTCGCTCTTGTAAGACTGCATTACGCAGTAAGCAGGAGTGTTATCAACCCTGTGCTGCGGCTTCGTCGAATCGGGATGTAAACACCAGCACATTTAAAAAGGGAGTATAACTTCGCCTCCAGGTCCTTCAAAGAATTATTGCCAAGGCAAACTCAGAGTGCATAGGCAGAATTGGCGAGAAACTAGCTCGCCTTCCTTCGAGAACCCGTGCATTCTGGTCTTTCGCCAAGGCTGTCCAAGGGAATTTCTGTAAGCCATCATAACCATCTCTGCACAGGGAGGACGACTTACTGGCCTAAGCCGCAAAGACAAAGCCGACCTTTTAGGCTCACTTTTTGCGTCCAACTCGACTCTTGATGACAGGGGGAAACCACCGCCGACCATCCCGCGGTGTGAGTGCTCCATGCCGGATGTGCTGTTCTCACAGCGCTCGGTTCGCAAAGCACTGCTCTCCCTGGACATCCAGAAGTCGAGTGGGCCTGACGAAATCCCCCCAATTGTGCTGAGGACGTATGCTCCGAGTTGGCACCGGTACTAACGCACCTTTTCCGGTACTCCTACTCCCAAGGCGTAGTCCCGAAATCATGGAAGACAGCTTTTGTCCACCCGATCCCTAAAAAAGGCAACCCCCTCAGACCTGTCCAACTATTGGCCTATCGCCATCACCTCCTTGTTCTCCCAAAATAATGGAATCCATTATTAACTGACACCTCATGCAGTACCTTGAGGATCACCAGCAAATTAGTGACCGCCAATACGGTTTTCGTCGGGGGTCGATCAGCTAGTGATCTTCTGCTCTACCTGACCCATAGATGGGCTGAGGCAGTAGAGTCCAAGGGTAGGCGTTGGCCGTTAGGTTGGAAATTGCGAAGGCCTTTGATCGGGTTTGGCACAAAGCGCTTCTTTCGAAGATCCCTTTCTATGGGCTTCCCGAGAAATCCTCGGAGGCGACATATCGAGTGACGTGCAATTTCGTGGTCACTTGGAAGAAAAGGCCAAATTGGCCTCTAAAAAGCTTGGCGTGCTCAGCAGAGCGGGACAGTATTTCATGCCGGCACACCACCTGCAAGTTTACAAGGCGCAGGTTCGGCCTCACATGGAATACTGTTCCCATCTCTGGGCAGGGGCTCCCCAGTGCCAGCTCCTTTCACTTGACTGCATCCAGCGCAAAACGGCTCGAATCGTCGACGACCGAGTCCTTTCCGATCGGCTCGATTCATTGGCACTGCGAAGAGATGTTTCATCCCTTTGCATTTTCTTTCGCATCTAGCACGGGGAGTGCTCTGAGGAATTGTTTAAATAAATCCCAGCCGCCAAATTTCACAGGGCACATTGGGGCAGAACTTTCGATACCATCCACACCATCTGGATGATTGGCTGTCCACCACTGTGCGATTTCAAAGATGTTTTCTTCCTCGCACATCCTTTGTGGAATCGATTACCATCAGCGATTTTTCCGGACCGATACGACTTAGGGACTTTCAATAATAGAGCTACTCATTTTTAAAAGGCCGGCAACGCATCTGCAATTCCCCTGGTGTTGCAGTTGTTCATGGGCGGCGGTAGTCACTTACCATCAGGTGAGCTGCATGCTCGTGTGTGATGGAACAGTAAGAGATATTAAAAAGTAATAAAAGTAACGTTGCACTGCAGAATGAACAAAGAAAGATTTCTAACTCACCTCTCTTGAATATCTTTAAGCCTGCTCTCTAACCCCTCACGGTGAGCGGCGATTGGTTGCGTGGTTGGAGGGTAGGCGAGCCTTGCGCGGCGGTTTGTTTTTAATTTTACAAAGGGCTGCGTAACTACAGCGGTGATTGGTTGCATGTTCTATCGCATGACGCAGTCGCTTGCTCCTTATGTAGGGAGCGGTTGTGTTAGCGGGTCTATATAAATAGGAGTTGTTTTGCTTTGCCGCTCACTTAGCATTCAGTCAACGTAGAGTCTAGATTACCTGAAGATTCCTCGTGTAGAGGCAAAACACGTGTTGTATTGTCGTCAGTGGTGTGTCTTTCCTAATGTAGTGGTGTTGGGAGTAGTGGTGCTGGGATTAGTTGTGACGGTGATAGTGCACGCAATTGAGAGAGGGGGGCGGGAGGTGTTCTTTTAACTAGGTAATACACATTATTTTATTTTGTCAAGTAATTTTTTGCCAACTGTTAATTATATAAAATTAAAAACTCACTTTTATTACACTTTCGTCCCAAAGGTGTGTAGCAACAAAAGAAAACAAACCAGGAGATGGGCAGCACGATATTCCTGAAAACCACCTTAAATGATAGAAAACTGCGGTTGCCAAGCGTGGTATCTATGGAAAATCCTCCCTATGAAGCAATCCAGGTACAGCGTTTGACTTTAATAAGCTGTTTTTTTTATAGAATAAGAGTGACAAACGAGCACACAGTCCATCTGATGGTATGTCGATGCTATGGACCATGGACATCTACATCTATCCTCATTTTCACCTCTGAGGACTAAGAAGGAATACATCGTTCCAGTAAAAAGGGTATTCGGTTCTATACGCTCACAATATAAAACACAGCAGTAATGAGATACTCTTCTGTGAGAGCTTGATTGTTCCCCGGTCGAGCCGACCCTTTGTGTTGACATAATATATGTAGCTGCAGCGTAGCTCTACAATGTAGCAGTAATGGTTATATTTAAAAACTAGAAGACTATCAACTGCCAAGTCATTGGATGATTATTATTTTCATGCTAATATTTCCGCATTCTTTTGTCCTTTTGTAAAATTCATCATTAATCTTACTTTGTAACTCAGGGCCGTAATTTGTATTACAATGCGATATATACAATATTATGCGCGTACAGCCCGCGTCTCCTTCTCTATGAATGGATATAACGAACTAATCTTGTTATACCGAAAAATTTTCAAATCACCGCATTTTCTAAATTTATTGTTGTGTCCCTTATTGAAAATATAACAGAGGTCGAAAAATAATAAGTACATTGTTTTCCTATGATCAGCGAGACCAGATCAGGTCAGCGATTGTAAGGTTCTGCCACGACGGTACTCATATTCCATAATGACTCGAATTTGAAACGTATCCACGATTGACCAAAGAATTCAAAAGCGATGAAAGTAGGAACTAACACAGCATTATGAATTGCCATACGTGCCTTATTTGACACATTCTGACTCCTCATAAAAGCATATAGAGCCCCATTCACTCTTTTTCCTGTGTTCACTCGTCGTTCTATATTCTTATCATATCAACCATCCCTGCTAAATAAACATCCCAAATATACAAACTCATCCACTTGCTCAATCATCTATTCTTATTTCATCCTTCTATTCTTATTTCACATAACGTTTTACTTTCTTCTCTTTCAAAAACCATCACTTTCGTCTTACTTGCGTTCACTTTCATACCCCTTTTCTTTCAATGAACAGTTCATTAAAGTAACCATCATTTGCAACTCAGCCGCCGACGATGCAAATTTGACTTGATCATCGGTGTACATATTATATTGAATTTGTTGGATATAATTAATTAAAAATATTTATTTAATCGTGAGTCAGTCTAATAAATATTAAAAGGCTGTATCGAATGTTTGAAAGTTTACTAAGCAGTGTAATTAATAAGGAAATTTTCGGAACATAGATTGGATTAAATAAACACTTAATAGGTATAGAATGTTTGTTTAATGTTATAGATTAAAAGTAATACATTATATTTTTACTACTAAACCTGTGAAGAACCAGCAAGAAACACGGCCGGACTCTTTTTTTAATTGTTATAACATTAAAGTATTTTTTTTCTCGACTCCAAAGAGTCAGTAATTCCTTCATGGGGCAATGTGTACATACGCTTTTACAACAAAGTCGCAGAAAATATGCAACACCTATCAGTCTATCAAAAAGTAAAAAAAATATTTAGTATTATTATACTACTAAAGAGTACATGATTGGAATAACCTTTGGCAATGAGGTAGTCGCTGACATACTGTTCCTAAGTTGTTTTATACTAATTGTGTAGAATTTTACATATATTGTAAATTAATGTTAAAAATATCCACTAGGTTTCTCGCTGGTTCTTTTCGGGACAGTAGTAAAACCTAAATGACTTTCAATAAGTGTGTTTGTAATCTATATTGAATAAAAATGATTATATTCTATTCTAAAACATAAAACTTTGGGAAACAGCATAGTAGCAACTATCTCATTTAGAGGGGTCATTATCAATCATTCCTTTATTTTTAGGCGTTATTTAAATTATTTAAAAACTAAAACCATACACAATTTTTAAATTAAATCTAACACAAAAGGTGAAATAATAAAAGCTGTGGTGGTTCAGGTACTAATTTGCTTGCCGTAAAATTAACAGCACCTAAGCAACCTAGTTCGAGCTCGCAGCGCAAGCACCAATGAAATACTAATATGAATAAGTACTAATGAATACTACGCGCTTGGCAGTGAAGGAAAACATCGTGAGGTATCCTGTATAATATTTGTAAAATAAAATACTTTTAGGACGCCTGAAGTACTCCCACACGCAGCGCGATAGAGTAATTGCTCTATAACCATCTCCGATGATGGGGACGCCCAGCAGTGGGACGTATATAGTCTACAACTTTACTCTTTTACTTAATTTCTCAAGGGTAACAATATTCCCGCAGCGTATAAGTTTATAGCTGATGAAATGGACAAACAGAAGTAGACAGAGGAAGTTTAAACTCATCTCCAACTCTAATCTATATGTCGGCATGTCTATAAAATACTGGTTAGATCGAGAGTAAAGTTTTTCCTTGGTATCTGAGTTAACGTGACAACCGTTGTTGTTTATAGACTTTGAAAAATACATAACCGGAGAGTTTACCATATATTTTCAACGAACTACTAACGATTTGTTTATAATATTTTCTTGTTTTTTTTTTTACGTTGTAACACATGCATATTTGCGCCATCCATAATGAGTGCATCTGAGGATGATCTTCTTTTGCTTCATATACATATAAATAAATTTGTCAATCATTCTGTAAAATCAAATCACGGGATAATATAGGTAAGTGAATTCTCTTACTTTTAAATTAAACTAGTTTTTATCGCGTATATTAAATTATTATAAATTCCCGACGTTTCGTGTACTTAACAGCACCCTTGGTCACGGGGGAGACTGAGTACACAACTGTAAGACTTTAAGATACTGTTAGGTCATTCTGCATAGAGCGGACCAAAAATGTTTAATTTTAAACTGAAAGTAGGCGTGGTTGCCTATAAAATTGAGACGTTGAACACCCCAGTCCTCCATAACTATGAGTGTTGTGACGTATTAGAAACATAGAGAATATAAAATGAGTTAATATACGCTTTAAAATCCGTGAAACTAGTTTAATTTAAGTGTATAGTGCTCGCGTATATATAAGAAATCATTATGGATTCCCTTACGTAACCACTACACGTCTAATTTCGGAGCTCTTTTGTTTATTAATTCTCAGCCGCTTAAGACTTTGTCAAGCAATATTTATTAAAACATTTGAGGTGTAAGAGAAAGGTATTGGTTAAATATTTAACATAAATGGAGAAAGTTTTGGCATAATAAAGCAGAATGTTTGTTTAGGACTACCTTTGTCACGCAAGGTGTGTTTATAACTTAACTTGCGAAATAGCTTCTGTTAATCTATTATACACTAGTTATATAAATAGTTAGTAGTTAGTAATTAGTAATTATCACTAGTTATATGAATGTGTAAGCCCGAGACTAGTATGAATACGAATGAAAGTGGGCTTAAAAAGTTGTTTGTTCTAGGGGTCTACGCCCAAGACATGTCTAAGCCCACTTATATCCCAGATCAGTTTTGGTAGTTGGTAAGAATGGTGCTAATAAAATGCAGGGTTAATGAAAATGTTCTGATATTAGGAGATTTTAATGGAAGAATTGGGGTGAGGAGGCTTGGTTATGAAAGGATATTGGGATCGTTTGGTGATGAACGTGTAAATGAGTGAATGGATAAATGTATAAATGGTGAAAGATTTTTTTCCTCATCGTATGTGTGGAAAAGAATCTTTTTGTGACGAACACTTTTTTTCGTCATAAAAATATTCACAGGTGTGAGGGAAGCATGATAGATTTCATAATTGTGGATGAAAGAATGAGGAGCGCGGTGGTAGATAGAAGAGTTTACCGGGGGTCCAACGTAGGGACGGATCATTACTTGATCTTATGCCGAATTAATGGTCTTTTCAGACGTTGGCAGCATCTTACATCTGTATCTACCACTCCTTTACAGTGTATAAGAACAGAGAGGTTTTAAGATCAAGGTGTAAAAGAGAAGTTCAAATGTAGATTGAAAAAAAATATAAATCGTATGGCTGAATTTTGTATGAATGATTTAGACTTGAAGACTGTGTGGTATAATGTCAAGAAAGGTTTGTTGGATGCAGCTACCGAAATATGAGGTAAATAGGAAAGGAAAAATAATACATTATGGTGGGATGATGAGGTACTGATGGAAGTTGAAGCATAGAAGAAAGCATGGCTAGATTTACTAGCAAACAAGGCTAGTAATTCTAGCGGTATGAATGATGATATTAAAAGGAACAAGGCGGTCTTTAGACATCTAAATAAGAGAGTAAAAGAAGTAGTTGAAAGGAAAGAAGCAAGAAGAAACGGATAAGAATAATAGAGGAATATAGGATAACTTGAATGTGGTCTCTCTTAAATAGGACAAACTAAAAGATCCATAAACCTGCGTTAAAGAACACATAGCTGATGTGAAGAATCGACGCTCCGGGAAGTCTGCAGTCTGTGAACACGTAAAAAATCGACCCCGTCACTACATCAGATTTGAAAAACCACAAATCCTCGCTAAAGAACACCGATTCCTTGCATGAATGATTCGCAAGACTATTGAAATCAAAAAACATCCTAATTTCAATAAATCTAATTTCAATAGAGAAGATGGCTTTGTATTACCGTCTGATTGGGATCCCATAATTAATAAAAATGAAATCCCAACCCAAGCATACAACTGCTAGACTTCAAGATACTGTAATGTCGTACTGCGTAGATCGGAACAAAAATTTATATTTTTTAATCTGGAGGTAGCCGTGGTTAACTATGATATTTGGACGTCATACACCTCAGTCCCCCCGTGACCATGGGTGCTGTAAAGTGCTCGAAACGTCGGGAATATAAAATAAATCAATATACGCGATTAAATCCTTAAAATTAGTTTTATTTAAATAGGATAACTTCAAGGCAAACAATAAAATATTCTAGAAACTAGGAAGAACTGCCAGGGATATTCAAAAAAGCCTAGAATTAATGTTATACGAGACCAGCATAGCTGTATTCGGAATGACGAAATTTTGAGTTTAAGGAGATGGTAGGAATATTTTAAAAGCGTGATTATGAGTGATGAGACTTTTGAATTAAATAAAATAGAAATTCCGAAAGAAGAGGAAATAGATAGAGAGATTAGTTTAAATGAAATAATGAAAGCAATGAAAAGTATGAAAGAATGTAAGGCAGCTGGATATGATAGAGTATCTCTCGAAATGCTAAGGGCTGGAGAAGGAGTGGTGGCAGACCTGCTGTACACTTTGTTTAATTTATGTTGGGAACTTAAGCGGGTACCGGGAGACTGATGCAAAGCCGTGATACTCCCAATATAAAAACGAAAAGGATCACAGCAGGACTGAAAAAACTACCGTGGTATCAGCCTTCTTAGCATTGTGGGAAAACTGTATGCTAAGGTACTAGTTGAAAGAGTTACGTAAGAAACTGATGGAAAAATGTATAATGTGCAAGCGGGATTTAGAAAGGGAATGGGATGTACGGATCAGGTCTCTCCATGCGCATGGTCGCAGAGAAGTTTTTGACCAAAAACCAAAAAGTATTTTGTACGTTCGTGGACTTGGCTTCTGACAGAGTGGACACGGATATATTATGGCAAACACTGAACTCATTTGGTTTGAGCGCAGGGTTGATACAAGCATTGAAGTCCTTATATAGTCTCTAGTGCTTGTGTCGAGATCAACGGGGCCTACTCTGACTGGTTCGGCATCCATAAACTTATCAGATAGGGCTGTGTGGCTTCCTCGTGGCTGTTCAAATTATTTATGGACGGTTGTTTGGAAAAATTTGAAAGTAGAAGAATGCCGGTTAAGAATGGGTGAGTTAACCGTCAAATGCCTTTTGTACGGCGATGATCAAGTCACACTTGCGTCGTAGGCGGCCGAGTTGCAAATGAAAGTTATATTAATGAACAGGACATTAAAAGAAAAGGGAATGAAAGGGTCAGGTCAAGAATGAAAGGTTCAGGATCATTTAAACTATTATATCAGATTTGATAGATCACAAATCATCCCAAAAACAACCGTTTTCGTGAGGCTATTGAAATTAAAAAGAAACCGGTCTGATTTCGATAGGGAAGAAGCATAAGTTCAACCTTCTGCTTGAAATACCAATATTAATATAATTAAATGCAAACCCAATTGTATGTACTGCAAGACTTAATGATACTGTAAGCTCATTCTGCGTCGATTGGGCCAAAAATAAATATTTTAAAGTAAAAGGTAGCCTTTGTTAACAATAATATCAGAACTACAAACGCTTCAGTCCCTTTTCGTTACCATGAGTGCTGTAAAGTGCCAGAAAGTCAGCAGTTAAAAAAAGGTAACAATAAACGCAATGAAATGTGCAAATTTTGTTTTATTGAATTCAATTTCTAATATTCGTGTTAAAATAAAAAAATCTATATCTGAACTTTATCCCGTTCATTTTATTTTAAATTTTTTAATTTTTGGGGTATTCTTTCTATTTTGAGAGATGTTCAAACATTATATTCGATTTGTCGTCATTCTTCCTTCATAACTCACTTGTTGAAGAATGAAATAACATATTATGTGTTCATTTATATTATTTTACCACAATTATATTTGACAATTATTTTGTAAATTATGACTTTAAAAACTGAAGAATAAACAAAATAATTACTATCGTAGTAACATGTTTCATACTGACAATAAAATTATAAAGATATACACAGATCAAAAGTTAAAGCTTGCTAAATTTATTCCATAAAAGAGCGTCAGGTAAATTATGGGACTAAAAATATAATTCTCAAACCCAAAATACAAAGCGTTCAGGGCTCTTTATTTAAAAAATAGAAGAAAATGTTCACCAAGTACCAGGACTCATTTTCTGGCCTAGGAGTTTGTTTGCGTAAGTACCACCCTCTTATCAATTTTTGCCACCAAATTGCAGTGCTTGCACTGCTGTGTCACAGAGTAATGGAGTAACGCTCTTTTATTCCTGTGATTGTGTCCCGGTTTTGAAGGGTAAAAAAAGCCGGTACAATTAAAGGCGTTGAGTAATTTCGTCTTAATATGTATTTTGTTACGTAGTTATTTTTATTTTGGTTTTTTTATTCTATAGTGCTATATCTACGTCAAATTTTTATCACTCCAAGGGTTAACTGGTAGAGAATGCCTCAGGGCATTAAGTCCGCCCTTTGTATTCTTTTGTTATAATGCAAACAATAAAGAATTATTAAATAATAAAATCTTAGTCTTTGGAGGTGACAATGCATCTGTCAAGCCTTCTTTGTTTGAAGTTGGCTTCAGGTGTTTGTAAGTTCGTTTTTCACTTTAGTTTTTATTAAAATAAAAGTTTATTCTGCTTCCAATTATTTTGCTACTACTAACCTACTTGTATTTTCTGCTTCTCTACAAAAGTAATAGAATAGATATGAGCCTCTCCCGTTGTAGGGAAGTTTTGCCTTAATAGTCACCCTTGGTTTGAATTGACGATCGCAATACCAGACACTGCTCTCCGTCGCCGGTCTGGATACTTTGCGTCTGAAGTTAATGAGGTGGCATACCTCTAAACACATTGTGTACTTGGTAGATCCACGCCGCAACTATATTATGGTTGTAGCACGAATGGGTAGGCTGAGTTATGACCACGCTCTCACACAACCACCAGCGTAAAATAGCAGCTTAATGTTGCTGTGTTTCGTATGATGAGTGTAAAGAACCTGAGAGCATTTTTCTGGAAATGAGGCATTCAGAATGAGTCTTCAGGTGTGACAAGGCATCTACATTTTGATAGTTAATAGATAGACGCAGATATCTATGGGCTGCAGTACCTACTTACTATCAAGCGGACTATGTGCTCGTTTGTTACCTTTATCTAGATCTAGATCTAGAAAATAACTACAACTAGATCTAGAGAAAGAGAAATAGATCTAGATCTGGAAAAGGCCTATAATAGAGTGGTGAGCAATGAATTGTGGTCAGCACTGTCCGTGAACGGTGTGAGCAGTATCCTCATACGTGCATTGCAATCTCTTTCTCTCTGAATCTCGCAGGATTCTAGTGCTTGTGTAAGGATAAACGGGGCATACACTGGATGGTTTAATATCGAAAAAGGTATTAGACAGGGATGTGTAGCGTCACTGTGGCTGTTTAATTTGTTTATGGACACTTGTTTGACAGATTTTAAAAGAGAATGAAAAGAGGGTTGAGAATGAATGAGTTACTCGTCAAATGTTTTCTCTATGCTGATGACCAAGTATTACTTGTGTCTTCGGCCGAGGAGCTGCAGGAGATGGTAACTGCTATTAGTGGAGCTTTTGTTAGAAAAGGGACTGAATATGAACGTAAGCAAGACGAAAGTGATGGTGTTTGAAAAAGATGAAGCAGTGACAGACTGCAATACCGTGATTGAAGATGGACAAATGGAACAGGTGAAAGAGTTTATGTATCTGGGTTCAAAGTTTACAAGAGATAGAAAGTGTGAGAGTGATATCGAAATAAGAGTGAATGCAGCAAACATGGTGAATGGAGCTTTGCACTCCTTTATGAGCAGTCGGAAGGTGTCTAACAAGGCTCGTTTGGCTGTGCATTGGTTCCGACACTCATGTACGGAAGTGAAAGTTGGGTATGACAGAAGAAACATGAGAGCAGAATAAATGCAGTTGATATGAGAGCGTTAAGAAGTATGATAGGAGTTAAACTGAGTGACAGGATAAGAAATAGTTAGATAAGGAAACGTTGTGGTCTGAAAGAAGATATAGTGACAAAAATTGAGAAAGGTATGCTGAGATGGTTTGGCCATGTCGAGAGAATGAATGAAGAACGATTGACGAAAAAAGTATATAAGACGAGTGTGAATGAAAGTGTTGGAAGAGGTAGACCTAGGCGGACATTTCTAGACCAAATCAGGGACGTCTTGAAAAAAGGCCAGGTCAAGAGTACCCTAAACCGTAGAGTATGTATGAAGGGAATAATGAAAGTGGACGAAGCGAAACAAGTATGTAAGGATCGTAGCAAGTGGAAAGAAGTGGTCTCTGTCTACCCCTACTGGAAAGAGGCGTGATTATGCGTATGTATTTTATTCCGTCAAAAACGCATCTATATTTCGACTCTTAATAAAATGTAAAGATTGGACTGATGTAGGTTTCTGTGTGCCACAGTATCTATTTATCATCAGGTGGTCTGTATGCCTGTTTTTTTATTGGATAAGGGTGATAAACGTGCATACAGTCAACCCGATGGCAAGTGGTTGCTGCGACCCATAAACATCTACAACTATCCTCGTTTGCGAATCAAAATGCAGATGCGTTGTCACCCGTGAGGACTAAGATGGAATGCCTCATTTCCAGTGAAAAGGGCCTCCGGCCACCTGCACTCACCAAGCGAAACGCAGAGGTAATCCTCTACTTCACACTGGTATTCTGTGAGGTCGTGGTACCACCCCGGTTTGAGCCGGCCAATCCGTGCAACAGCAAAAGCTGCTGCGTGACTCTACCACTATTAAATATTTATAGTAAATTATTGCTTCTGCGACTTAAACTGAGAATATTAAAGTCATATGATATTGGTCAGTGGTGCCACAGATGAACAACAGCGATTCAATTGGTGCGTTTCTTTGGACACTTCAATTTAGGTGAGACTATATGCAAATAATATAATATCAGCGAGAAATCATCATGACCGAAATTTAAGTCTTTATTGCGATGGCAATTTGTTACAGTCATAAAGCAGAGCATAATGGGCAATTTGAGCTCATGGTACGAATTTAATGCGCAATTACATTTAAATAAAGTTTTAAAGGTATGAAGACGGTCGTTGAAATTGGGTGTAATTTTTGTGACTAGATAAGGAAGTACTAAGATTTCTGATTTATATGAATTCTACTTCAAAATCATGATTATATTGATCAAGTCCGTCATAAAGTTCGCACGACGAGTCTTATTAGTATTAATGTCATCAGACGAAATTTCGGTCACGGCGACCAGCCTTAACTCTTCAATTCCCATGCCTTTGTTTATCAAAAAAATAATATCTACTTTTACTATGAGGTACAGATATATTCAGTATAGACCAAAAATAATTATAAAAATAAGGCAACTACCCTCACTTACTTTTTATAGGGGTCTCACCTACAGGTGACACTGGACATTGTTAAAACTTAACTTAAACTTGAGATAAAACATCAGTTTTCAAAAAGAAATATTTTTATGTCATATATGTCATTAAACATTTCTTTTGTAAATAGAATGTTTCATGGTAGTAAAACGATTCTTATAACAAAGAAGCGTTTTATTACCATGAAATATATACTAGAAATTTAGATGCAAAACGATATTGTACTGGGCGCACATTTTTCGCGTTCGTTGATGACAATATCCACATCGCCGCTGCGAACGGACAACTTCTACATGGTCATCGGCGATACCTGCAGGCTAGGCACTCTGATCTGGACTGGAACTCCACAGGCATAATCACGGGTTGGAGGTTGTCATATATTTGCAGGTAAATAGTAGCAACGTTTCTGCCAAAATCACAGCCCAGTTATTTTGGCTAGCAGGGTCTAATACCAAAAGCAAACAGGATACCTAGGATACATATAGGAACAGGATATAGATTTTTTTCCGCGAATTCAAAATTTACTCTACCCATATTTTTGTTACATCCTGATAATAGCTGGGCAAACCACTCTAATTTTCGATCACTTTTTATTTACATTTATAATATTATGATGTACTTTTGTCACAATACTCAATTTGTGGCAGTTAGATGCAATGGTGGTGATACTGTTGTCATGCTATTTATTTAGCTGCAATAAATTCATAACATTTTGCTCTCGCAAATACTTCAGTAATAGTAAGCCAGTAAAAATTTTTGACTGTCCCAATTTTTTGATAATCTGGAGAGGAGTTCCAACAACTCCTTGGCCCATATCTGACTGCATCTGTCATCTCCCTTTATAAGTTTATAAAAAACTTCTATGTTACAGTCTTCGTTACCAGAAGTATTATAAAAATGTTACACCAACCGTACCATATTTTTATAGTATTTCCTTTTTTAAATTTTTCTTTGGTGAAGAAACCTTGACCTTTTTTCTTCTACTTCGTGGTCATTTACACATTTTTTTTCAGAGTCAGAAAGTTTACTTTGAAGTTCTACCTGGGACTGAAGCATACAATTAGGAAGATAAAGAATATTTGCCTTATTTTCATCCCCACTGTCTTTGTCAGTTACCTTTCCATAATCAGGATGAAAGAAAGTAAAATTGCCTGGGTCCTTCCCGACATGCAACTCCTCAGCAAACTCTTTAACTCTTTTCTTATTAACAGTGGTAGAGCCACGCGGCAGTTTTTGCTGTCGCACGGATGGTCCGGCTAGAACCGGGGTGGTACCACGACCTCACAGGAAACCAGCGTGAAGTAGAGGTTTCGCTTGGTGAGTGCAGGTGGCCGGAGGCCGTTTTTGCTGGAAATGAGGCATTCTATCTTAGTCCTCACGGGTGACAACGCATCTACATTTTGATTTGTAATAGAGGATAGATGTAGATGTCTATGGGCCGCAGCAACCACTTACCATCAGGTGGACTGGGTGCTGGTTTGTCACCCTTATCCTATAAATAAAATAAAAAACTCATCTAACGTTAACCCATAAAACGTAAAGATGCTCTAAAATACCATCCACCACTATAAAACAATCCAAAAGAAATCAATAGTTGTGATTAGAAATTATGTCCAGTGTCACCCACAGGTGACACGTCATATTTTGAACATTTTAATGAGTATACGTTAATTTTATTTTAAATTGCATTAATATTATATCTAATATATTCATTTATCACGTGCAGTAAGAAAAATAACAATACTTACGATGTGGACATTTTTATCTCAGCTTATATTGCAAGAAATCACACTTACTCAGAAAACTCCAAATACGAGCGAATGAATTGAATGAATTTTACAAATGACGCTTTGTTAGTGTTAAAATAAAATAACTAATAAATTTATTGACTAACTATCTTTGTAGTAATAATGGTAGGATGCAAAAAAAAAATCACATGGCAAAAAAAAATGTTAAACATCTGCCACCTACAGGTGACACGGGGAATTGAAGAGTTAACGGGGGCTAGCCATATCCACAGGACAGTATTATAATGCTCGAGTGTATTACAACCAATAAGCCCAAGGCTAAACGCAACTCCTCCATATTGATTGTATCATATAGGGTATGTTTTTTTTTGTTGTCGCTATGCTTGTCAGGCTGTTTAGCAACCGTAGTTTAAATTTTAAGTTGTTATCAGTAAAATGCTGCTGCCAAGCTTCTGTTTTATTTCCTTCTGTCGCCTCTGACGTCACCAATGGGGTAGTGGATATTCTTACACCGCTACCATAGTATAAAGACAGGGAAGTAGGCTGTCTCCGGCCCAATCCGCGATATAATTGCCTACTGTCTCAGGGTTGTCATTGTCACCAAATCATTAGTTTAAAGCCCGGCCCTTGCCAAAAATAATACATCTCTGTATAACTAATTCAGTGATCATTAGTCGATAAAGTTCAACAATGGTTTTCCTAACAAATACAGAAATGTATTAAGATTGAGAGCAGTATTATTTATAAAATAAACCGGCGGGGCGGTGTGTGAGCTCGTGTTTAAATTATTTACTTAGTATATTCTAGTTATTTTTTATTTTTAAAAGGCATAATATAGTATTTGCACACATAAAGGACCATATTTATTTTTATTTTTAATTAATACAAGCATATATATATTGAATAACACATTTATTACAAAATTACAAATTAGCTACAGAAAAATACTTTCTTCGGTTTCGACTATTACGAAACGACTTGTTATTAAACTTTAATGTGTAATATATCCGCATCCTTATAAATAACTTTTGCAAATATAATTAATTACGATTTTATAACCGTAAGAAGGTACTTAGTTACTATTCTTCCTCTGTCTGATAGACAACTAATACAACAGAAATATGTAAATGTATGTAAAAAAAGCCGTAACGCGCGAACCTCGTGCGGTGTTAGCCCAGACTGGCGTAGTGAGAAACATTCCGAGATTGTGTTTAAGTGTGCGTGCGGCGCCTCATAGATACTATGGCGCACACATACAAGCCGCGCGCAGTGCGTTTGTTTGAAGATAACGTACTTCCCTGTCTTTATACTATGCCGCTACTACTCAGTTAATCCACATATTATGTATTAGTTTTAGTTATTGAATATTATTACTATTTATAATGCACTACCTACCTTGTTGTCGTAGCTTTAAACTTTTTGATGTTTAGAAGAAATCGCTATGTAGCGTTAAGGTTGCCTGTGTTGAACATTTGACTTAACTTTCGCCTGTAATGTTTTCTGTGTATTTTTATTTTGTTGTGAACAATAAAAGTTTATTCATTTATTCATTAAAATAGGCTGATAATAACCCAAAAATAAACAAAGTGGTGACAAATTTACCTGCATTTTTCTAATCAATTTTTGTAGTTCTTTTAAGTACTATTCTATATTATAATTAGTATAATTCTTCCACGCCGTTTCTCTGTAAATACAGATTTTTATGAATCATGCTTTTTTATTAAAGGTACGTACTTTCAGTGAAAGGCATCACTGAATGGGATTAAAGTACTAAGACTAAAGACTCTTACCAGATAAAGCTAAAGTTTAGTGTTTAAAAAAATCTCTGTCCATTGTTTTAATTGTAGTCTCTTATAAAATTATCATCTATTTTTCACGCTCTTCACTCGCATTATGGCTGCAGTGCGAATTGGTCCAATCGCCCTACGCTCTTCCAGAATATAAGCAGTTACGGGCAGATTTCGATGGGTAGAAAAATAAATTAGATAAGATGTGACAGAATGTTAGTTTAATAAATTTAGAATGACAATGTTTAAATTGTCATGGCTAAGTCGGAGTTATAGGCCTAAGTCTCACTCGCACTAAGGTATGCACTTACTCGGATAGTAGAGGATGTAGGTACGTTACCTGAGTGATGAGTCTTCACACTTTTTTTAAAGAAAAAGTGTGACAAACGATCACGAACACACAAACGATGCTTTTTTATAGAATAATAAAAGAAAGGGGTATGAAAGTGAACGCAAGTAAGACGAAAGAGATGGTTTTTGAAAGAGAAGAAAGTAAAACGTTATGTGAAATAAGAATAGAAGGGGAGTTGACTGAGCAAGTGGATGAGTTTGCATATTTGGGATATTTATTTAGCAGGGATGGTAGATATGATTAGGATATAGAACGACGAGTGAACGCAGGAAATAGAGTAAATGGGCACATATGGCAAGTCATAATGCTGTATTAATCCCTACTTTAATGTATGGTAGTGAAAGTTGTGTCTGGCAGAAGAGGCATGAAAGTAGAATAAATGCCGTAGAAATGCGGCTTAATGATCGCATTACCCACCTAGTATGCTAGGCCTAATCTTTCCCCGTGAATATAGACAAGAGAGGTTAATTTTTATTTTTAATAATGTACTTAATTAATTGACAAGGTGTTGTTGGCCAATTTTAATTTTTCCTTCAAAAAACCCTACAGCGAGAGCAAATTTTCCAGTAGTAATGTTCTTTTGCCATGTATGTGAAAATTTGTGGTGATAATTGTGTGGTGGCGCTGTTCGTAGCGTCTGATTCATATGTTTGAATGTATGTTCAAATGTTTGATTCTGCTTCGAAGTTTGAAGATTGGGTTTGCATAATAAGCCATCCTATCCACAAGGATGATGATTACAAAAAAAAATGATTATAAATCAATATAAACATTTTATATTTATTAAAGAAAATCCTTTTATTACTTAATATACCTAGCTTGTCAATTTTATTCATTTTAATACTCGTGGTTACTCTTATGGCCCCCCATATCTCACTGATGGCCGCATGAGAAAGGCTCAAGGTCGCTCAGCGAGCTATGGAGAGGGCTATGCTCGGAGTTTTCTCTGCGTGATAAACTTAGAAATGAGGATATCCGCAGTTGGAACCAGAGTGACCGACATAGCCCAATGGATAAGTAAGCTGAAGTGGCAATTGGCCGGCCCATAGCTCGAAGAAACCGACAACCGATGGGGAAAAAAAGGTTTCTCGAGTGGCAGCCTCTTACGGGCAGGCGAAGTGTGGGGCGTCCCCCCCACTAGATGGAGTGACGACCTGGTAAGATATGCAGGAAGTCGATGGACGCAGGTGGCCCAGGACCGTGCTTTGTGGCATTCCTTGGGGGGAGGCCTTTGTTCAGCAGTGGACTTGTGAAGGGCTGTAATGATGATGATGATGATAATGAATACTCGTGGTATAATTCCAATAGTATATAGTAGCATAAACAATATATCACTCTCTCTAAAGCAAGATTCTGTGTTAAATGTGCAAAAGCAGGCTATATGATATTGTGAACACTATATTTTACGTATGTTAAGGCCGCGGAATTAGGTGCTCATAGAACCTCATCTCGATCTATACTTCGGAATAGCTTTTCATACTAAAAAACATCTCGTTTTATAATTCAGCTGTGGAAATAAAACTGATTTCCACAGATTCTCAATGCAATCGTTACGAGATTGCCTTGCCAAAATGTCATCAAGTAAATCAGGATCCTGGAGGACCACAATTTTTCAATAAAGCCTTACATTTGTATTTCTTTCTGACAGAGTCGAGTATACTCACTGGTTTTATAAGAAAATTACGAAAAACGTACCAAACGCGTTAAAACAAATATTTATTTATTAGTTTTAGTAAATTATACATCCCTTTGCCAACCACTGCTTAGATTCACGTAATTTCTAAGAGAATTGTAGTAAAATTACTTTACTATTGAATCAGAAAGAGCACAGCACAAAATTACAATATATTATGTGCATATATTTTTATAATACTTCTTTTATTTAAATACTTACAGCAAATAATACAAAATATTTATTTAACTCCACTTTTTATTAGACTTATAATTCAAATTCACCTCTCCTAGTCCTCAAAGTTCCGTTGAAAAGTCCGTTGCAAAATTTCTTCGTTGTATGTATCTTTGTGGAGAATAATGCAAAAAAATAACCGAATATTTTGACGTTAACGATATTATTGTTTATTTTATTTCCTGTGATAGTGCAAGATATTGTGGAAGGCCCTTCTCCACAACCTCGTGCACGTGTGCTTCAAAACTATTTAAACCTCTTTCCTTTCGCACATGGGTGTTGGCACATTAATCTTGTAACATTTAATATAATAAATTTCATGTGGAAACGAGGCTGAATTCTATCAACTATATTTTCTGCCGACTTCCAAAAAGGAGACGGTACTCAATTCGACTGTATGTTTTTTTTTATGTGTGTTACCTCATAACTTTGTACTGGGTGAACCGATTTCGATGATTCTTTTTTTGTTTGAAAGCTGGTACATCTTGTGTGGTCTCATGTAAATTTTTATCAAGCTCAGACCAGTCGTTTTTGAGTAATTCTTAATAAGTTATATTGAAGTCGGCTGTACAACATTTTTAATATTAAATTATACAACTTATTTTTTACAAAAAATTTTGTCTTATATAAATAATGATAATTTATCAGCTCAAGCGAGTTAAAGGAATGATTTATATAGCATCTGACAGCAGTCCATATCTAAACATTTTATATGTAAATTCAATAAGCATCAATGTAAATACCATCGTATATTATCATTGCTGTATCACTTTACCAGATTTTAAATGTAATGTCGTTTCGCTTAAGGTAATGTACGCACATTTGTCAGCAGCCTGCTTTTATACGACCGATATCCTTCCTTATTTAGCCAAATTCACAGGCAACGGTAATGGCTCATACATCTGATTATCATCAACACATGATGATACAATCGATTTTAATTTAACGTAAGTGGGAAGCTCAAATTACGTTTAAGAATGATACATTATAGAAATTGCATTGCCGATTCAATTCACCATGATCATTTTTTCAACGAAAGAAAAAATTTTTCTATGTAATAGATTCTTGTTTCGTACCTTAAAACATACGGTTTGTAATATTTTATCAGTCAGTTTTAAACAGCTGCATGAAAACGCATTATCGTTTCAGATTTGCTGATTAATTTTACTAAGTTTATTAATATTTGTGTTTGTAAGACACCTACAAACATACATATTACAAATTTCAGAAACATAAATTTAAGGTCCTGATGGTCTAGCTATGTATGCCAATCAAATGTACATGCAAACATAATATGTTGAATATATTTTTTTCAATAGAAATGCCCATGTTTTTTCTCTCACTGCAGCAAGGACGGATTATCTTGTACTCGAATTGATTAAATCCTTATGGTGTTTTCACACTCGCCGCATACTGTTTGCTATAACTCAGTGGCCTTTCTTTGTAAAACGATAACTCCTCAGCCTCTTCATGGTGGGTTGACTATGTAAGAATAATGAACAGCCCATATAGGTTTCTCTGCAGTTTTGTTTTCTTTTGGGACATAGAGCGTCGTCAAAATTGTTTTCTTTTTTATTTATTTAATACTTCAAACACGAGGCAAATCTGTACCTAAATAAATTTGGGATTATCAATTTTTCTTTGGTTGCTTTTGAGAATTTTATCGTATTTTATATCCGTGAAATTATGTACAAATCAAAATTTCTCTTTAAAATACTATGTGAGAAAAAATCAATTTCAAATCGTGCCAGCATTAATAAATTTGTCCTGTTAGATTTTTTAATGCAGCTTTAATACGGAAGTTAAAGAGAAATATTATGAGGAAACATGCTTATTTGAGATTACATATTTCAAGTATAAGACAGACTGCAAAACATAAACTAGAATCCTTTTTCTGCTTAGGAATCGGTCTAAGGAAGTAATACTACTTACCTATGTTTGCTGCCAAATACCAGAGCTCGCACTGCTGTTTCGATTGGAGAGTAAATAGAACCAGTATAATTAAAGGCGGTGTAAAAATTCCATCTTTTTGTTTGAAATTGGCTTCAGGTGTCCATGGTCTGCGATATCCACTTACATAACATTAGAGATTATAAGTTCATCAGGTAAGGTGGACTGTTTAAGCCATGCGTCACTTAAGTTTAAAAAAGAACCCTGGAGTAGCCTTTCTGACAAAGTGCTGATTCTGGCGTTCATAAGAGACTTAGACAAGACAAATTGAATAAAAAAATTTTGCTTTCAACATTGAAAACTGGTTACGTAGCACTCTCACAAATGAGTGGAGAACGAATACTTAGAAATGTTCATGAGTAGTAAGTGAGAAGAATCTAACCATAGTCTTCTCACTTAGTTTCTCACGTAAATAAAAAAAATGGAAAAAATGGCAGATAATTGGGAGCTGGAATATTAGTCTGGTTTTCACATCTATCGACACTTCGAGTAATAATATAATTTTTTAAAGTAAGAATCGTTATCAATTAAACTTTACTTATGTTTTGTTGCTGCTATTTGACAGTAATAAAAATTACAGCCAAGATAGTCAAAAAACCTCATTTTGCTCGAACTTATACGATATTACCAATCCAAAAAAGCATCCAACGCGCAAATCAATCCGCGCAACACATTATACATTCATCCACCCATCCATTTACCTCTGCTGAACATAGGCCACCCCCATGGATTGTCTCATAGAGAGATATTTGCCATAGATGCCACGCTTCGCAAGCAGGTTGGCAACCGCAGTTTTATTTTTATTTTTAGTATCTTAAGACAGGCTTACCACTTTAAACAGTGGTAGAGCCACGCGGCAGCTTTTGCTGTCGCACGGATGGGTCGGCTCGAACCGGGGTGGTACCACGACCTCACAGAATACCAGCGTGAAGTAGAAGTTTACTTCTGCGTTTCGCTTGGTGAGTGCAGGTGGCCGGAGGCCTTTTTTACTGGAAATGAGGCATTCCATCTTAGTCCTCACGGGTGACAACGCATCTTGCATTTTTGGTTCGCAAACGAGGATAGATGTAGATGTCTATGGGCCGCAGCAGCCACTTACCATCAAGTGGACTGTGTGCTCGTTTTGTCGCCCTCATCCTATAAAAAAAATAAAAAAAAACAAACAAAAGATGATATGGGGTAGTAAATATTATTACACCACTACTACACTATAACAAGATTTGACTCGTTAAAAATCGCCCAACACGCCTAAAAAAGTCTTCACTTAAAAAGTATACCAAATGTATGTAGTGTTTGATTTTTTTGCGAATCAAATAAGTATTGTGAAAATATCTGGCAGATTCAATATCATTGGTTGACTTAAAAAATTACCCTCAGAAAATTACCGTCTTGAGTTAAGTAGCATTAAAATTCAAAAAGCAAACATCACAGTTCATTTTAAGTTGGAGATTCGCTATCAAAGATTAAAACATAATGGTATTAGTGAAGCCAAGTTTTAAAGCCGGTGCGAAGAAAATTTTTGTCGTTAATTTATTCAAAAGGATCTTCTTACCCGTTTTTGATAACCGTTATTATAAATTCTGTTTTATATTGATTCAACTTAAAAAGGAATTAATCATATTGACTAAAATATTTTGATCTGTGTACTTATGATTCAGATGTTTTTAACTCTCGTGCCACGAAAAAATATGTAAATCCGTAAACCCTGCGCCCCGATCTCTCTCCGGCAGCATCGGAATACCGTCCAATTGGACTATGAGGGTGATTAAATTGAGAGTGCACCTGTGCTTTTATGCATTTGGATACTTTAATCCTGTCCTGCGCAGATGACTTGCCTCCATTGAAACTTGCCGAAATTCGGTCTGGGGGACATTAATCTATAGGAGTAGGGGCACACTCTACATTTCACATATTATCAATATAAAAAACTGCGTCTGAAGTACCTTTCTTTTCTGTTGTTTATCAGTTATTTTGGGCATGAATTACACAAGTTTACCAAATAGAAAATAATCAAAATACTAGTTGTTTATTCAAATATAAATGTAACATTAATAAAAAAATATATATACTTTTCTTTAAAGGAGAGGGGCAAACGAGCATGCGGCTCACCTGATGGTAAAGTGATTACCGCCGACTGTTACCAATTGCAACACTAGGGGAATTGCAGATGCGTTGCCGGCTTCTTAAGAAGGAGTAGGGCTCTATTCTTGAAGGTCCCTAAGTCGTATCGGTCCGGAAAAATCGTTGATGGTAGTCAATTCCACAAGTAAGTTGTGAGTGGAAGAAAAATTTCCGTGTGCCAGCATGAAAATACTGTCCCGCTCTGCTGAGCACGTCAATCCTTTTAGAGGTCAATTTGACCTTCTCTTCCAAATGACCACTAAAACTGCTCATCACTCGATATGTCGACACCGAGGGTTCCAATACTGGCTAAAGCAAAAAGGGCAGTGCCTAAAAACTGAGGAGATACGACAAAGGGGATATTTTTAGCGGTCAACGCGCAAACTTGTG
>JAVANC010000003.1:38876965-38915906 GCA_033319125.1 Parnassius glacialis | reverse complement strand
CCGATTGAATTACCAAAATTGACACTTTAATTACACAACACTAATTACAATCTAAAACCACACTAATAATAAAACACAATTGTACTACTGATTACTTAAGTTCGCCGGTATTTCTCTTCGAAGTATTCTCTTGTATCGTCAATTCAATACTGCCTTGATCGTGGTCTATACCGGCCTAATATAGGGCCTCAGATAGATTCCAGAACCTTCTACTGTAGCGACATCTAGAATGTTCGAGTACATATCGATCCCAAAATTTCTGGAAGGATCTTGACTCTCCTAGTTCTGGAACTCGACACTGGAGGGCGCTAGTGTATCTAGTGCTGCCATGTACAAGACATCATAGTGGCGCGCAAATATATTTAACGAATAATAAAGCATAATACTAAAAAAATGTTATTAGCAAATAAAACAATTAAGATTACATCATATCACTTTTATTTTATTCTGGCCCCTAATAGTCGTAAAATTTATAATCATATTTTACTTAGTACTTGCACTACACTTTACACAAACATTTTTTTCATGAGGGTAGGCGTAAAAAATCAACGCATATTTTATATCGTTCTATTTCTTTACAGTTTAAATTATAGTATTTATCTACAATATTAAAAACTATGATAATACAAAAAAAACTAAAACTAGAAACTTAATTATCATATATCCTACTCCCCGCGGTATCGTGCCAAGAACGCTGGCTGCATTTCCCCGCTGAATAGCTGTACTTAGCCTTTGAGCGAGGAAAGAACCAGCCCTCTTATCACCAGCAGCAACGACCAGCCGCAGATGGAGTTCCTTTAGGAACTTCACGTCACGTAGACTCCACGGACCGATAGTCTCTACAGCAAATGGCACAAATATGTAGTCATCTCTCAGAGACTCATATTTGCGCCACTTACTCAGTTCAGCTGCCTCTGATGCTGCCCCGGCTCTAAACGAGGTACCCCTGAGATGAGAGGCCGCCAGAGTGTCTACGCAAGTAGCATCCCACACTAGGGCCTTACCTCTCTCCCAAGGGACTAATGTCATACCGTCGGCTCTCTTGCCATCGTTTCTAAATATTCCACAAGGCTCTAATATCGAGGGAACATTTATAGAGGCAAGAGCTCTTCGGATGACATCGTTCAAAGAACTGTGTCGTGAAAACTTACCAGCACATTTCTTACATGAAAGTACGTGGAGCCCAAACTTGTCGACGCTGCTACCACAGGGGCACTGATGGGGTTCACAAATCGCCGCTCCTAGTCGGATTGCTACGGTAATGCGAAAGCTTTCCCTATCAAGTAATGTGCCGAGATTACTTGATGGTAAAGCGTGTAACCAGTGACTAGATTCCTTAGTCAAAACAGCTAGAAGACGTGCCTTATCTTGGTCACTATAGAAATTATGACACAAATCCTTCTGCACGCCCTGTACTAACGGAATATCCCACTGTTTTTGTTGTTTACCTTCCAGTGGAACATTTTCACCAGGACAGAGCGTTTACCATGTCTGCCCTGCATTCGTAGCATAGCACAGGTTTACTTTATTATTTAAAATTATGTTACATAAGTCACTGACGCTATGCACAAAAGCAAGGAAAGCAGGCAATGCAACGCTAGAAAGATTTCTCACATCAATGCAACCAAATTTTATAAGTAAAGTAGCTTGAGTCCAGGCCGTTGTATTTAATGTTAAATTTAGAATTTTTTGGATAGCTATTTTAATATTATTATCAATATCTTGTAAAATATCCGAACATTTCCAGACTGAACACGAGCGGAGTAAGTATGTGAATCTAGGTACAAGAAGACAATATTTTAATATAGTAAGAGCTATATGGGGGTTTAATTTATACAATAATTTATCAACGTGATTTAAAAACTGATCAAATTTTGTTTTTAAAACAGGTTTATTACTATCGAAAACAACGGGGCACCTAGCAGGTATAGTGATTCCGTACTGACAGTTTTTATTCCTGGACAAATATGATTAAAATTTTAAATTAAAGTGTCTCTATGAGAAGTAGAAAAATTATTGGAAACAATATTTCACATCTATTGCTATTTGTTTCAAGACCAATATTTATAAAATTTCGAAAAATATGAGTAAGATCGCTGAGGACGTCATCTGCTCTACCTCCCAGTGTACCGTCGTCTACGTACCAGACATTCAGCTTGGATTTCAAATTTGAAATAATGGGTTGAATTCCCAAACTGAAAAGTGCTGAACTCAGTGGGTCACCCTACTGAACACCGACAGCAGAGTCGATAACATGGTTTTCGTAAAACAAGTTAGTATTTTGACTATAAAATTGCCAAACCTAATGATAAATTTCGGGGTTATTGTTAGCCACTTCTTTTAGCAAGGTTACCCTATCGATAGAGTTAAAAGCATTCCTTAGGTCACAAGAACATCTGCATCAGAGTTTATTAAAAATGTACGCACTGAATGAACCGCCGCCTCACAGCTACCTCTAGTGCCAAAGCCTAGTTGAGTAAGCTGAAATTTGGTCTTAAGGTTAGAGATTATGTGCCTGCAAGCTAATTTTGAAGTAAAGCGTCGAAACGTGGAACCAACGGCAATAGGACGGATACCGTTATCCTTATTTTCTGCCGACTTCCAAAAAGGAGTCGGTACTCAATTCGAGTGTATGTTTTTTTATGTTGTTACCTCATAACTTTGTAATGTGTGAACCGATTTCGATAATTATTTTTATATGAAAGCTAAAAGTTCTCGTGTGGTCCCGTATACATTTTATTAAGGCCAGACCAATAGTTTTTAAATTATTCTTAAATAACTCATATTGAAGTCGGCTGTACAAAATTTTTAATTTTTAATTATTGAAGGCACATAATCTTGCCCCATATAAGAATGGAATGAAATTTGAATTTGGATTTTACATTACCAGAAAGCATAAATTTACATATATTGTAATGTCTTTAAGAAGTACTTCGCCGGCGTCACCGGCAGAAGCGCTTACAAAATCTTTAAGATGTTGAGGCGTAATTCCGTCAATGCCGCCAGCAGAGCCATCCGAAAATGACATAATTGCTTCTAAAGAATCTTCTTCCGAAATTTATAAAGGTTGCCTAGAAGTCTTGGGAGGCAGCGGTAAACCCTGAGAAGGTTTGACCGAAGGATGCTTTTGACGAAGGGTTTCAAGAGTTTCGACATTACGAGGAGCCAGGATGTCGTCTGAGAATAAAATACGGGATGCATTTTTTAAGTCGAGATCCATTACTTTCGACTCAACCTCTTTTTTTTAAATCAAAGTTAGGACGTAGTCGAGATAAATGAGTATTAATTGGTTAATCTAAATTTTGAAAAGTTGTCTCTTTTAGTTGAGACGTAATTGACTTAGTTATTGATTTATCAAAATGAAAATGAGAATACGCGAAGTAAATAATTTTTGTCAACTATTTTCACTATTAGTGAAACAATTTTGAATAGTGTATGACAATGCTTTAGCAAGCTGCATCCTCGCACCTCTAGGAATTCTTTTAACTACTGGTACATTACGATAGTAATTGTAAAATTGCTCCAAAAAAAGGGAAAAATTTGTGTCATTAGAGGAATTGCTAATAGAGCTATAAATTTCTACGGCAGGCTGTGAAGCCGAAATAATTTTACTATGGCATCGTTTAATATAAATATTTAATCCCCTTTATCTTTAATCAGCCTATCGTCAGCACAATTTTGATACTGTAGGAAATCCGGCTGTGAATGTAATGGAGCAGAGATATTCATTAAAAAATCTAAACAGATCTCTACAACACTCAAAAGTCTTTATATTACATATTCATATTAACTTGAAATGTGCTGTACCCCGCTTCTTTCCCTAAAACAATCATTAATGGCCTAAATAAAAGTACTTTACTCTATAAATGAAATATTGTCACATTACTTCCCTGGATTTATTCCAAATTGATAAAAATTGTATGTAGTCGTTACGCTTTGACAGTTGTCAACGGCGCAGCAGAAATATTTTCCTTTATTAATAAGTATTATGTCTGAAATCAAAAAATTATTATTATAACAACTCTCTTATATGTTTTCTGAACTTTTTGTTGATATTTGTAAGTCAGAATTGGCCTCCACGTAACAAAATAAAATAATATAAATATACATAGCTTTTGACAGTGCAAAATTTTGACGTATAATTTCAAAATCATTAGATATTTGATTTATTTAAAATTTTATTGTAAATTGTGAGTGTGAGTGACACTACCTACCAGCAAAAGAAACCCTTGTGATAATTTCAATTTATTTCATTATCCACTTAAAAGTGGCATAATATGGATTCATTGAAGCAATCATTTTCTGCACTGCAATGTCTGAGATATTTTTTTGAAAAAGTGGAAGAATTTCACCACGACTTGCATAAAAACTCAGCAGACAAGACCTCTGCTACCACCTCACAGGGAAACTCCAGGTTGATTTCGCAAGTTTTCAACGACTGGTCTTGCGATTTATTTATGGTCATCGCAAAAGCCAGACGCACAGGAAATTGTAGACGCTTAAAATCGAATGGAAAATCCGTTGGAATCAACGGTATACGCAGCATCCAGCCATTTTAACAGTGGTAGAGCCAGGCGGCAGCTTTTGCTGTCGCAACCGGGGTGGTACCACGACCTCACAGAATACCAGCGTGAAGTAAAGGTTTACCTCTGCGTTTCGCTTGGTGAGTGCAGGTGGCCGGAGGCCCTTTTTACTGGAAATGAGGCAATCCATCCTAGTCCTCACGGGTGAAAACGCATCTGCATTTGATCTGTAACAGAGGATAGATGTAGATGTCTATGGGCCGCAGCAACCACTTACCATCAGGTGGACTGTTTGCTCGTTTTTCACCCTTATCCTATAAAAAAAAATTCTCTTCATTGTATTTTCCCTTGATGATCTTGGCCTCAATAACGTTATTTATTAGCTTTTTCACAGCCAGTCTCGTTCCATTAAATAGTCGAGGTACATTAATCTTACGCAGCATAATCACAACTGATCCTACTTTTAATTGTAAATTATGAAGTAGTAGTCCAGGAAAATCCAAAGAATTTAAAAGCTCTGTGGCATAGTTGACTACGTCATCCTGGTTTCTAACTGTGTCTACTGATTTGTAAGAAAACAACTCTACTGAAAAAAAATTCTATATGGTCGCATTAATATTATCGACATCTTTGTTTTTGGCCGCCAATATTGCTCGTTCACGCAGCCAAATATGGTTTATACTGTTGTTCTCTTCCCACAAAAACGCGCTGAATAAGTTTCTCCTTTATGTCGACGAAGTGACAAAAATCCGTGGGTAGTGGAATTAATCCGGTCGAAGATTTAGATATTAGAGATAAGAGATTAGATATTGGAAATATTTACTGCGACCTTACCATTTCCAATATCTAATTACTGATTCGAAAACATAATCGCAGTTTAAATTTGTTGCAAACCACTCGCATGTCAATTGTTAATTAGAGTCCTTTAGTTCATCAGCAACAGTTGATCGGGGGATAATTGGAAGAGTCTGATGAAAATTACCTGACAACAAAAGCATGGCTCTACAAAAAATGTTTTGGTTTTAACGAAGATCTTTTAACGTACTGCCAAGTGCCTCCAGTGACCTCTTATGAGACATTGTACATTCATCTTAAACGATTAATTTGCATATCTCTAAAATCTTTGCCATTGCGCTGTTTTTGGTGATGTTGCAAACTGGTGCTTCGTTGGTTTGCATGTTTAGTGATTCTCGTAATTTCAAGGCAGAATATGCAGTTTGTCCACCTTCTAACAATTTTGCAGTTATTCCAGATATTCATTCTGCGATCTGATCTTTTCCAACAGCAATGAAATTAGTAACAATTTTCCAGTCCCCATCCAATGCTATTTTGAACATTTTGACTAAATAATTGTTCAAATGACAATGAACATTTAAGAGATCGGACTTCATTTCGCAGCAAGGAACATTTTGTATTGGGAAACTAAATTTCCGTTTTTAGTTTTTTCTGTTACTTGATATTTATGTTTCTCTTCGTTTAAACCTTCCCTATACTTCCATAAATATTTCAATATCAAATAGTGAAATCGGTCCAGCCATTTTCAAGTTTTAGCGAGACAAACGAACAGGAATTGATTTATATATATATATGTGTCCACATTGTTTGCCCGCGATGAACTCTAAAACTACTGAACTGATTACAATGAAATTTTGCACACTGTGTGCAGATTGGTCTAACTTGAGAGATAGGACTGTTCTTATCCCGTTAAGTGACCCTCAATATTTTTTATTGGTAATTTAAGGATTTTTATAGGACAAATGGTCATCGGAAGGGCAGGACAACGTTATATATATATATATATATATATATATATATATATATATATATATATATATATATATAATTACTAACAATATTAAATAGCATTTAAACAAAAGTCCACTGCTGAATATAGGCCACCCTCAGAAAATTCTCCAAACCACATTTCGGTCACGGCGGCCAGTCTCAAAGAAAAGTAGCCATCTATGCAGGATAAGCACATTACATTTGCTTGTCCTGCATAGATGGCTAGTTGTGCACACGCATTACTCTCTATTCCCTCAATGTGATAGTCCGATAGGAGAGCAATCCGATATGCAATCTATAAGGGAGGCCTTTGTTCAGTAGTGGGCATTTGGTACACTTGACTAGGGAAAGATCAAGCTTTTAAATAATAATCGAGTTATATGCTCGATTATTATTTATTATTAGCGGCATTATGATTTGTATGGTGATTCTTGGGCATTGAACCTTTTCAATGGCAATAAGTGACAAACCTCAGTATTATATACGTAGAGAGCCATGCTGCAGCTAAATTGTTTAAGCATGAATGAGCCGGTTTGACCGGGGAAGGACCACGCTCTCACTGAATACTAGCGAAACTGCAGTTTTAACAGTGGTAGAGCCACGCGGCCAGCTTTTGCTGTCGCACGGATGGGCCGGCTCGAACCGGGGTGGTACCACGACCTCACAGAATACCAGCGTGAAATAGAGGTTTACCTCTGCGTTTCGCTTGGTGAGTGCAGGTGGCCGGAGGCCCTTTTTACTGGAAATGAGGCATTCCATCTTAGTTCTCACGGGTGACAACGCATCTGCATTTTGATTCGCAAACGAGGATAGATGTAGATGTCTATGGGCCGCAGCAACCACTTACCATCAGGTGGACTGTGTGCTCGTTTGTCACCCCTATCCTATAAAAAAAAAGTTTAAAAATGCTAGGTATATTTTGTATGGTGAGTTTAGAGAAACGGAAACCCCTTTCTACTGAAAACGCAGTCTACCATCTTAGTCCTCAAGGCTAACAGCGAATCTGCATTTTGATTCTTAATTGGGGATTGGTGTCAAAGCCATAGAATTCACTTACTATCAGGTGTGCTCGTTTGTCACCTTTAGAATGTTGATACTTAATCGATGATATATTAAGATATATGTCCATGGGCTACCTCACCAACTTTCATATTTAAGTTATATACCAAAAATCTATTTTTAAATTAAGAAGTTAATTTATCCCCGAGGAATTGCTGCGAAAATATAAAAACAAAAGTAAACAAGTAATCTCCTCAAGATGCGGGCGAAGCAGTCTCAATATTTGTCCTGCTCAAACATTTCTTTTGAACTCCAGTGTTTTAAAAAATATTTTCACTTTATTATTTTCTCCTTTACAGTTTTCTACACAGTTTACAGTTTTGTATGCAGTTTATTGAAAAGAAAGAAAGACAATTTTTAAAAGTATTATTATGTACTATGCAATCGCAATTATTTTTTAATTTCTTTATTCTGAATCGAAAGGAAAAAAGATTCTATAGTGGAAGCCTCATATCTGTATGCATAGTGTGGGATGTATTTGGTCTACTGTTTTGTAAGCGTGGCTGTTAATAAGCGTTTATACTGGATCATGATCACCGGTTTGAATCTAGGTTTGGGCCAAATATCAGTTTTTTTTTATAGAATACTGGTGGCGAGCACCTGATGTTAAGAGAATGCTGTGATCCATTGATATATAAATTTATTCTCTATTAAAAATTAAAATTCCCGATACATTGTGACTTCTCAGGACTAATGAAAGTAAGATGAAAATATTGGAAAAAAGGATTCGACTCTTTTTGTTTATTTTTATATAAAAAGGGTGACAAACGAGCACACAGTCCACCTGATGATAAGTGGATGCTGAGTCTCAAAGACATTTTTCTAACCTAATTTATATTTCTAAGATAAATTGAAATGCAGATGCGTTGTCACCTCTGAGGACTAATATTTCCATGGTTGTTTACAGTATAAATAATGGTCTCCGATTTTCTACTCCCACCATACGACACACGTCAGAATCAACATGCTATGTTACACTGATACTCTGTGACAGTATGATTTTTTCTCTATTCTCGCTCCAAATGTGAACTGATTTGACGTCTAGATTTTATTCTTTGTAAATAATAGTAAAGTTGAGTATATTTAACGTAACCAAATTAACCGGAAATACATATTGTTCGAAAAACCGGCAACCGGTGGGGAAGAAAGATTCTTGAGTGGCAGCATTGTCGATGAATGCAGGTAGCTCTGGACTGTACTTTGTGGCATTGCCTGTGGGAGATGTATGTTATAAGTGAATTTAATAAGTGAAGAACCAAATTAAGCGTTGATCCTTTTTTTATTAAAAATACATCTAGGGTGGTCCAATTATTTCTATAGAAAAAAATCCACTGGGAGCACTAAGCTCGAAGTTGTTGACGAGTATAATTTACATGGGACAAGAAGTCCGACTAGGTAAGTCCAACTTCGACCAAGAGGTCAATCGACGGATTCAACTCGGCTGGGCAGCGTTCGGGAAACTACGACACATCTTCTCGTTAGACATACCTCAAAACCTGAAAACGAAATTGTACAGACCAGTGCGTGTTGCCAGTGATGACTTACGGATCTAAGACGTGGTCCTTCACTGCTGGCCACATAAGGAAACTCAAGGTCGTTCAGCGAGCTATAGAGAGGGCTATGCTCGGGGTGTCTCTGCGTGATAAACTTGGAAATGAGGATATCCACTGTAGAACGAGAGTAACCGACATAGCCCAACGGATTAGTAAGCTGAGGTAGCAGTGGGCCGGCCATATAGCTTGAAGAACCGACAACCGATGGGGAAGAAAGGTTCTCGAGTGGCAGCCTCGTACCGGTAGGCGAAGTGTAGGACGACCCCCCACTAGATGGAGTGGCGATCCGGTAAGACATGCAGGAAATCGGTGGATGCAGGTGGCTCAGGACCGTGCTTCGTGGCATTCCTTGGGGGAGGCCTATGTTCAGCAATGGACTTTTGAAGGGCTGTAATAATGATGACGAAATGGTTAAGGTATACAAGTCCACAATGCTTACAGTTAAAATCTTTAATAAGGCACAAACAAGCAGAAGAAACACAAGCCACGATAACAGAGCTTACAATAGAACACGGCTACAAAAAAGAAGTAAGGATCATACTTCAGAAAAGCACAATTACGTATAAAACACAGCGAGATCAAGTCTAAAGGCGAGGACAAATGATTAGCGGGAACGTGTATCATGCGTTTTGCGTCATATCGGTAGATCAACTGGTGAGCACTGTGCACTGAGCACGCTGCGTGGACGCAAGCAATCCTCTCGCCAGCTGGGCTAACGGTATTCCGGGCGGCGCGTTCATATGCTACGTGCATTCTGCGCAACTGTTGCTACCTACAATGTGTTAGGAGTGTATTGTGTCATGTAGATGTAAGTGCTGTATAGGGTGAATATGAGTATGTGTGTATCTGTGTAAGTATGTGCTTATGTATGTATAATGTAGGAAAGTAGCCTACATTCACTCCCCCGCTCCTCCCAGAGGTCATCCTATGGAGGATAATTTTCCGGGAATCTAACAGGGCGATCTCACTTTTTAACAGTGGTAGAGCCACGCGGCAGCTTTTGCCGTCGCACGGATCGGCCATCTCGAACCGCGGTGGTACCACGACCTCACAGAATACCAGCGTGAAGTAGAGGTTTACCTCTGCATTTCGCTTGGTGAGTGCAGGTGACCGGAGGCCCTTTTTACTGGAAATGAGGCATTCCATCTTAGTCCGCACGGGTGACAACGCATCTGCATTTTGATTCGCAAACGAGGATAGATGTAGATGTCTATGGGCCGCAGCAACCACTTACCATCAGGTGGACTGTGTGCTCGTTTGTCACCCTTATCCTATAAAAAAAATCTTGTCATGGGACGCGGATGGGACCTTTTAACATTTTCTGAGGAAGCGGCCTGAATGGTGCATCATCATAGTGTATTTAAGAAACCCAGTTTTAGTCTGCCGAAGTGCTGTACGGATAAACAATTAGGCTTTCTGGTGAATTTTTGGAATAATGAATTTTTGGCGGTGCAGACGTCGCGCCACACAATAAAGGCATATGGAGTAAAATAAATTAAAAACAAAATATAGAATTGCGATACTAAATTTAATAATATTTTTTTAATAATCTAATTATAATCGTACAATTGTCACCGATTTGAAACCTTTAAAGCGCTTAACAAATTTCTTTTAATTTCGAACAATACTATTAAAAAGAAGTACAAAGTGTTTATGGTACGGCTAAAAGCCGAAATGCGGTTACACCTAGTTCTAGCCGGCTAGAACTAGGTGCGGCCAGGAGTAGTTTGTTGAATTTAGGCGTACTGTTAAATTTGTAAAAATACCTTGTATAAGCCGGCTATACCTAGGTGTATCCGCACTTTGGCTATTAGCCATAACACGAAATGCCGTTACACCTAGTTCTATCCGACTAGAACTAGGTACGGCCAGGAGTTGTTGGTTAAATTTAGGTGTACTGTTAAATTTGTAAAAATACCTTGTATCCGGAATTTGGCTATTAGCCTCAACACTAATTGCGGTTACCCTTAGTATAGCCGGCTAGAACCAGGTGTAATTGAATTTCGGCTTTTGGCCGTAACAAATAGAAGCGGTGAATGCGTCATGTACAGTTGAATCGAAAGGAACACGCAGTGCACAACTCACACAGAGAAGCAACAAAGTAAATATTTACATGCACGCACACACAAGGAAGTCGAGAACGGGGGCGTAGAGGGACCATGACGGTATAAGCGATGCCGTTGTGGCGGCGCTGTCGTCGCGCAACAAGCGAATCACATCGAAGCCTAAACCGCGCTTACAAAGTTCCGAAATTAAAGCAGCATATATAGAAAAGCTCCGAACTACCAATCGGAACGTTGGCCGCTCCCCGGGCAGAACACCTAGCCTGGCGGGAGATCTCCCCTTTTCCTTCCACCCGCCACACCGTTTTCCGTGACGGCATACGAGTCAGTTTCACTTTCAAGGCACGCCAATGGATATATCACATCAAAATAAAATTATATATAAAATTTCTTATTTCTGCACCCTTATAAACAGCACTTCTGATTACAAACTTTATGATTAAATTATTTTAATAAGTATTCTCGGTTAGATGATTTTCCAAATTACTTTGGCATTACAAGGGTTTCCTTTCGAGTTGTAATCAAATACTTAGAAGTATTATTTGATGCTTTTAAGATATATTATTTATTTGAATATCTTTTCTTTCACAATTTATTTATACATAGTTATATTATCCATTTCGTTTATTTTTTAAACAGTGGTAGAGCCACGCGGCAGCTTTTGCCGTCGCACGGATCGGCCGGCTCGAACCGGGGTGGTACCACGACCTCACAGAAAATCAGCGTGAAGTATAGGTTTACCTCTACGTTTCGCTTGGTGAGTGCAGGTGGCCGGAGGCCCTTTTTACTGGAAATGAGGCATTCCATCTTAGTCCTCACGGGTGACAACGAATCTACATCTTGATTTGGAATAGAGGATAGATGTAGATGTCTATGGGCTGCAACAACCACTTACCATCAGGTGGACTATGTGCTCGTTTGTCACCCTTATCCTATAAAAAAAAATAATGTTACATCTACGAATAATGTGAGTGTTTTCAAGAGATGAGTTGTTGTTAAGCTGAGTCATTGCGCTTTACCGACTTCGGCTGCATCACCGCTTACCAACAGAAGATGATGAGACTGAGTTTCCTTTTGAGATTCTTTAATGTTTCGAGTACATAAAACTATGTCCCACTCTCAGGCATGTGTCATGTGACCGTAAGTCAGACCGTGTTTAGTGGCATTTCTCGCGATGTTTTTCCTTCACCGCCGACTTGGTCTAACAAATTTGCATTTATCAATTTTATTGGTGCTGGCGAATTGCACCTACGCTGCTCACGTATTGCGGAATATACGACGAGCGCTTAGTTATTATTTTGTTAGTACATGGACAACAAAAAGATAGTAATCAAATGACTTCTTCAATGAAGTCGTGAATTTAAAAAAAAAACATTAAAATGTTCACAATCACGCACTTAGGTCCTTAGACAGACGCTTCCTTGCCCTAAAATAATGTTTATCGGTAGAAAGTATGTAGGCTGTAAGTTTTATTTACTTGACTACTACCATTCGGTCGTTCTTTTGCCTGATTTTGGTCGTATAACCCACACAAACCTTCAAAATTAATACATTATTCATTATTCCTACACGATATGCATAACTTAATATTAATAGGAAAGCTTACCTATATAAGAGCAAGGCATAGTCCATTAATCACTGTATCAAGTTGTGACAAGACGGAAACATGAAGTTTCAAACAGGAGTTGTTTTCTTGTGTTTCGTGTGTCTGCTGCAGATTTTTGGTAGCAAGTGCGAATATTCGCAAACCTACTGTGGTAGGAGACTGGCGTCGACGTTGGCATTCCTTTGTGATAACTCTATGGAGGTCAAGAGATCAGACTACAGATACGCTAGTGAAGTTACAGGTTGGCGATGGATCTCACCACAGCAAGCAAAAAGCGTCAGCAGGACTAAGCGGCAGATTGTCGCCGAGTGCTGCGATAAGCCGTGTACGGTAGACGAGTTGTTAACATATTGCTAGTAATAGATTCAATCATTGTGCAAGTATTAAAAGAGCTGTGCTTACCTAATTAAAAATGAGGGGTAATAAAGACATTTGAAAACATAATTTTTATTATAATTAATAGAATCAGGCGTTACTTTGCGGTAATCCATTATATAAAATCTTTTAGAAAAATTTACTTTGCAAATATCCGCGTTATAAAATAAAATGATGTGTCTTACCTAGTATGAAGAGCACCTCCTGCCCTCCCTCCCTGGATAGTGCACGCAATTGAGGGAGGGCGGGAGGTGCTCTTCATACTAGGTAAGACACATTTTTTTATTTTATAACGCGGATATTTGTAAATTTATAAATTTACAAATTTTTAAATATATTTGTAAATTTATAAATTTACAAATATCAAACATAAGTAAATTTTTCTAAAAGCTTTTATATAATTTTTATTTTTACTTCTAGGGAATTATTAATTCCAGTTAACTACTTACTTTTCTTCTAAATATAACGTAACATGTCGAGGAAAACTATCAAACCACGACAAGTCCACTGCTGAAAGTAGCCTCTCCAATAAATGTCATAAATTACGGTCCTGAGCTGATCTACATCCATCGGCTTCTAAGTTGCTTTTCATGCTAATATTTTTTGAAAGCATAATTCTGCCAAGGTCAAGTCCACCCATTCCTCTGTCGACCTTGTGAGTTCTTCTGTAGCGTTACTCTAGCACATATACAGTTTAGTTAAAAAAATGGCAATTCGAAATTCACTATACTAAACATTTTAAGAAGCATAAAAATACTTAGCAGTAAAACTTAAAAACTATAGAACTTCAATCTGTACCGTGTAGAGACCGTGTAAGAATATCAACTACCCCATATCATCCCGAGGATGGCGTAAAAGGCGGCAGAGGGAAATTGAAATAAGTGATGGACAGCAGCATATTCCTTAAAACAACACAAAGGCAATCTATTGGGAAGAACTATGTTCAGCAGTAGACTTTTATAAGTTGTAATGGATGGATGGACGTATAGAACGTCAATAATGAAATATTGTTGATCGAAGATTATTATGAACGAAGAAATACTGTTAAACTATATTTATTCACACTATAACCGATAATCAAATATTGTATCATACATTCTAGTCACGTATAAGATTAATCGTGAACCGAATTGGGATATACAAAGGGTATAGGTAAGTACGATCGCCATTAGCCTGATTGCCTTTCCACCGACTGATGACACCGTTGTTATTAAAAATCCTTCAACGTTTTATTCCTTCTTTACAGATATATAATTAAAAAAGGGAAAAATGAACGCTTCAGAGTAATTTCTCAGTACAGGTTAAATTTGCGCCGGTACAAGGTTGTATTTTTAAATGCTAATTTATTTTTATAGAGTAAGGATGACAAACGAGTACACAGTCCGCGTGATGGTAAGTGGATGCTGTGGCTCCTAGACATTTACGTCTATCCTTGAGTAACAAATGAACACTCATTCCAACTAATGACAGAATTCTCGATTAACAATCCAAATGCAGGTGCGTTTCCACCCCGAGAACAAAGATGAAATATGTTGTATCCAGTAATAAGTGTCTCCTCTTCTCTACACTAACCAACGAAACACGGCAGTTCTAAACTGCTATTTACGCTGTTTTCTTGAGAGCATCTTTTCATTAAATGTCATATTATATGAAGGCTTAATAATTATACAAACCGTTTTTTCTTTTTAAAAAAATGTCTTAAGGTACCAGGAACATCAGGATTTAACAGTGGTAGAGCCACGCGGCAGCTTTTGCTGTCGCACGGATTGGCCGGCTCGAACCGGGGTGGTACCACGACCTCACAGAATACCAGCGTGAAATAGAGGTTTACCTCTGCGTTTTGCTTGTTGAGTGCAGATGACCGGAGGCCCTTTTTACTGGAAATGAGGCATTCCATCTTAGTCCTCACAGGTGACAACGCATCTGCATTTTGATTCGCAAACGAGGATAGATGTAGATGTCTATGGGCCGCAGCAACTACTTACCATCAGGTAGACTGTGTGCTCGTTTGTCACCCTTATCCTATAAAAAAAATTGTTTTATATCGTAGAGGTAATTTACATACATAAATTTCACAATTTCAAAATCCAGACCCTGAAAAATTATTTGTGGGCTATACCAATACTTGTTCTTTGTGGGAATCGAACATTCGGCCCTCAGCGTTTTAACTCAATGATGGGCTAGTGCGCCACGGAACCGTTCCGCTCAGTGTTTTAAGTTTAATTTTTTTAATACATAATGTTTAATAATTTCATTATTACAATTAAAGAACAATGTCTAGTCTGGTCTCGTTCATCACACGACAATTTCGTTTAAGTAAATAAATAAAAATATAAGACACATGAAAGAACAATACTTAGAAAAATAAATAAACTAATTATTATTCTATGGTTCCAAACAATTACAAGTCAAATCTGTGTTATTGTGTGTGTGTGTGTGTGTGTGTGTGTTGTGTGTGTGTGTGTGTGTGTGTGTGTGTGTGTGTGTGTGTGTGTGTGTGTGTGTGTGTGTGTGTGTGTGTGTGTGTGTGTGTGAGAGTGTGTGAATGTGTGTAGGTAAGTGTCTGTGTTGTTCATCACACGACAATTTCGTTTAAGTAAATAAATAAAAATATAAGACACATGAAAGAACAATACTTAAGAAAAATAAATAAACTAATTATTATTCTATGGTTCCAAACAATTACAAGTCAAATCTGTGTTATTGTGTGTGTGTATGTATTTATATTTGTGTGTGTGTGTGTGTGTGTGTGTGTGTGTGTGTGTTGTGTGTGTGAGTGTGTGTGAGTGTGTGTAGCTAAGTGTCTGTGTGTGTGTGTTAAGTGTACATTAAAAAATAATGTCCTTTTTAAAATTCTAAGTGGTTAAATACATTATTTTTTACATTTTTTTACAATTTAGGATAGGGTGACAAACGAGTACACAGTCCACCTAATGGTAAGTGGTTGCTATGGCCCATAGCCCATAGACCAGACAAATATACACATGTGGACTGTGTGCTCGTTTGTCACCCTAATTTTATAAAAAAAAGACATCTACATCAAAATGCAGAAGCGTTGTCACCCGTGAGGACTAAGTTGGAATGCCTCATTTCCAGTAAAAAGGGTCTCCGGTTCTCTAAAAGTTATACTATAAAAATTGTACTTTATTGTTTTAAGTTGTCTTAGGAGTGAAATTTAGTAATTTTTTTAGATAATAAATTTCTTTCAACCTAAAAGATCTGTGCATTAATAAGTATAAAGAAAAACACACAGAGACTGAAATTATTTGCAGCATCTCTGAAAGAATATAATAGTCTTACAAACAAAAATATTTAATAAAGTATTTGTGTATTCTTATAAGATTAAAAGAGGCATTCCATCTAAGTCCTCAAGGTTGACAACGCATTTGCATTTTGATTCACAAACGAGGATAGATGTCTATGGGCCACAGCAACCACTTACCGCCAGGTGAACTATGTGCTCGTTTGTCACCAATACCATAAAAAAATTATTTATTCTTTGTTGCACTAAAAGTACAAAGGCCACCTGACCGCCATAAGCGATGTATGTGTGTGTGTGTGTGTGTTTGTGTGTGTGTGTATGTGAGTGAGTGTGTGTGTGTGTGTGTGTGTGTGTGTGTGTGTGTGTGTGTGTGTGTGTGTGAGAGAGAAAGAGAGAGAGAAAGAGTGCTTGTTTGTATGTCATAGCCGCTTTTTAAAATTAAAATCAACCTGATATAATTTTTCAACCCTTTATAAAGAAACTTGTAGCAAAAATTTTGCTAGTAAAAAGTATGTAACTATTAAGGAAGACGTGACAGGTAAAGGGCTATTCGGCTTTCGGTAGTTAACAAACGAAGACATTTCCACATTATTAATTCAGAATTGGGAGCTGTGGTAGCTCAGGTGGTTAACGCTCGATGTAAGTTTCACAGTACGTGAACAACCCGGGTTCGATCCCTGCCGCACAGTGGAAAATAATGGAAACAATGCCAGCCACGCGTCATTTTATGAGGTAGGTTCACAAGTTTTTGTTAATCTCTTTAAAATGTCATATATTTAAAGCTACAGGTGCGGAAATTATAAAGTTTATCATTGTTTTTTTAGTAATCCAGAAAACATCATACGTCTAAGCTAATTTACAACCCTCAACCCGCCTAACCCCGGGTACAGCGAGCTAGCTCGGTATTTTTCTTTAAATAATTTAATTTTATACTACATGTAGGCTAAAAAAATCTAAATAGTTGACAGTAGAAGCTAAAAAACTTCTAAAAAGAAATAATACAATTATTGCAATCCTTCATAAATATTAATTTTTTTTAATATAAAACTTCTTAAACTCGACATAAAATTTTAAATAACAACAAAAAAAAATAAAAAAATAAAACAATTTAAAAAATAAAAAAACAAGGAAAAAAACAAAAAAACCTCTTTAAAGACTGCTACCTTGACGTGGTAAAGGGGCTTGAATCTAACTATCAGTAGAGATAACTAAAAGCAGTTCAAACGATTTCCTTACCCTAAAAACACTCTCAGAAATGAGACGTCTGTGCCAATCAGAGGGACGTATTGAGGCTGTAACTTTAAGTTTAACTGTTTTTAACCCAGAATTTACGAGGAACCTGCTTTGACTACGGCGACCCAATAAGTCTACCCCAACGCACTGAAATGCCATTGCTTTTATTAACCTTATTTTTATGGAATTTACGGTGAAAAACAATCACACACACTATCTGACCAATGTTCTTAATGCAAGCGCGTTGACACCATAAGTTAAGCAATAAATATATTCTTGAATTTCTTGGATTACCAGTATTAGTTTTGCAGATCGCAATATGTAGTAGGACTCCCTTTCCTGCCCGGGAATCTGCATTAACTTTAAATTTAATTCTGCATGCGAGAAAATTTGCATAGGTTTCATTCTCTTTCATATTTCAGTAGTTCCTGCACTGCTATGTTGTAATCTTTTTTTTTATATGATGAGGGTGACAAACGAACACACAGTCCACCTGATGGTAAGTGGTCGCTGCGGCCCATAGACATCTACATCTATCCTCGTTTACAAATCAAAATGTAGATGCGCTGTCACCCGTGAGGACTAAGATGGAATGCCCCATTTCCAGTAAAAAGGGCCTCCGGCCACCTGCACTCACCAAGCGAAACGCCTTTTGCGTTTCACTTGGTGAGTAAACTTCTGGTAAACTTCTACTTCACGCTGGTTTTCTGTGAGGTCGTGGTACCATGCCGGTTCGAGCCAGCCCATCCATGCGACAACAAAAACTGCCGCGTGGCTCTACCACTGTTAAAGTTAAAATAAAGCTAAAGTAAATAAGTCTATCTGTTTCAACACTGGTATGATTTCTAATGTTTTTCACAGCATATGCTGCAGAACTAAGTCTGCTTGCTAGTTTTGCTATATGGGGCCTCCATTGAAGCTCCAAACTTCGCGTCTAGTGCGTTTCCAAAAATATGGTGGTATAGAGAAGACTCAGGTCCTCCCCATTAAAAAATTACAGGTTGTGGGGTAATTAATCTTACCCCTCAAAGACAACAATGCATGTCTAGTCTTCTTAGTTCGATTCCAGGTGTCTGAAGGTTGCCAAAGCTACTTACCATGAGATTTACTTTAATTTTCTATGATATTTTTATGGAAAAGGGGTGACAAACAAAGACGCAGTTCACCTAATGGTAAGTGAATGTTGTGACCCATGGACACCTATATCTTTCTTCTTATCTAAATATAGATGCGTTCTCACCCCTAAGAAACAAGATGGAAGCCTCGTTTCCACTAAGAGAGGTCTCCGGTTCTCTACATTAACCATATAAAACACAGCAGCATTAAGCTGCTATTTTACGTTGGTATACTGTGAGAGCATAGTTCTACTCCGGTCGAGCTGATCCATCTGATCTACAACCATATATTAGCTGCATCTCCACCATCTGTAAAACCATTTTTTTTAAAAACGTTGACCAATGTTTATTTATTGCATTACTAAGTATGGTGTTAGAAATGCCTAAAGCAATTATGTAATTATGTAGCTCATGAGTTCTACGAGATCTCTTCAAATTTAAATATCGCTGGCGCGTTCACAGTTGTATGCCGAGATGAATGCAGGCATACAGATTTATGTAAAACAAATCGAAAAAACACACGAAACCACAAGGAGCGGTCTCATATTCACAATTCCCGAGTGAATCAGCATTCAGGAAATTGCAGATAATATTAAAACATGCAAGAGATCATTTTCATTTTTATTATCACTAACCAAGGATCCACTTCGGCTTCGCCTGGGTTGTTCTATTAATTTAGCGCTATTCAGATTTAAATTGTTAAAAAAAACCAGTGCGTGTTGCCAGTGCTGACTTACGGATCTGAGACGTGGTCCTTCACCGCTGGCCGTATGAAGAACCTCAAGGTCGCTCAGCGAGCTATGGAGAGTGCTATGCTCGGGGTTTCTCTGCGTGATAAACTTAGAAATGAGGACATCCGCAGTAGAAACAGAGTAACCGACTTAGCCCAACGGATTAGTAAGCTGAATTGGCAGTGGGCCGCGCACATAGCTCGAAGAACCGATTACCGATGGGGAAGAAAGGTTCTCGAGTGGCTGCCTCGTACCGGTAGGCGAAGTTTAGGACGACCCCCCACTAGATGGAGTGACATGCAGGAAGTCGATGGATGCATGTGGTTCAGTACCGTGCTTTGTGGTATTCCTTGGGGGAGGCCTATTTTCAGCAGTGAACTTATGAAAGGTTGTAATGATGATATTTTAATTAATCAAAGACCTTTTATTTTAACATTTACTAGTTTTTATTCTCCAATATTGCTCTCAATATTTTTTTATGGATATCACTCCTGGCATAGATCTGCATTTGTTCGTGTTTTCATTGCAATAGGTTCAGCTATTCTGAGGATTAGCCCGGATTGACAGACAAACATAGAGACACAAATTTAAAAAAGGTTATTTATGTCTGATTTGCATGTAAATAACCCTCCCAGTTCAATATAAGGTAGGTATTTCAATATTACAGACAGAATTTTATTTATATGCTTAGATAGATATAGATTAATTAAATATTTCTGAAAGATCAACATCGGGGCTAACAGATCAGTAAGCTAAAGTAGCTACATTTTGTTAAATAGCATTGAATTAAAAAGTAATTAATGAAAAAAACAACCCGTATATCTGCGGCCAGTTCATTTAGTTGGTAATTAAAGGAGCAACGACTAAGTCGCGGCGCTCGCGACCCTCGTCTTGTTACGCCGTGGCATATTTCTCTAATAATAGATTAAATAAAGTATCAATAGTAGTTCTTAAACATTTTCACGGTCACAAAATTTAATTTGACTTGAATTTTATTATTTTTACACTGTTCAATGTCCACAATGAGGACCACAAACTCAAGTTAGCCGTGTGTTTGAATCCGCCTTTCAACTACTGTCGTGAACCACTCTTAACGCAAGCATTTTGCCAGGAGTGGTAAAAAGGAATATTAGTAAGGTTAATAGCATTTCCATTATTAAAAAAAAATAAGCTTACCAGGTGTTAGAACCTACTAATATAAGCTTGATTTAGTTGCAACCAATATTGTCAGCCAAAAGCACAGAAAAAGAGTAGCCAGCCTCCTAGTATTCTATACGCATCATTTCCAACCAGATGGTCAACGGATCTACATCCCTTAATTGTCTGTTAATGGTATGTCCTGTATTTCAAAAACAACGCCACCTTCCCGGTGCAATTGTGATTCTAAACCATTTTCTATTCAACTTAATCACACACACAAAATTTCATTAAAATTGGTCTAACCGTTTAGGAAAAATTCAGTAACATACTCATGGACAGAAGAATTATATAATATATAACATGCATGCATTATAAATATAAACCCTTTTCTAAAATTCTTCTGTCTATTGATGAAAACTGCATCAAAGTCCGTTGCGTAGTTTGAAAGATCTAAGAAACATTTTTTTGTATACTATTGTTACGAGCTGGGGGTTCGAGACAATTAAAACTGGCGATTAAATTACCAAAATTTACACTTTAATTACACAACACTAATTACAATCTAAAACCACACTAATAATAAAACACAATTGTACTACTGATCACTAAAGTCGCAGTTATTTCACTTCGAAGTATTCTCTTGTATCGCCAATTCAATACTGCCTTGGTCGTGGTCTATATCAGGCTTACATAGGGCCTCAGATAGTTTCCAGAACCTTCTACTGTAGCGACATCTAGAATGTTCGAGTACATATCGGTCCCGAAGTTTCTGGAAGGATCTTGACTCTCTTGACCTAGTTCTGCTACTCGACACTAGAGGACGCTAGTGTTACTAGTGTTGCCATGTATAAGACATTAATAGTGGCGCGCAACACTATGTAGAGATATTCCACGCATTCAAACTTCGTCTTGAAGTTTGCTTCGTCTCTCGTAATGCTTACAACAAAGGAGTGGAATAGTTTGATGGCGTTTACCTTTCCATCGGAAAACAAACTGGGCATCATCAAGGCCGTGAAGTAGCAGTGTAAGAATATCCACTATCCCATATCATTCCGTTGGTATCGTAACAGACAACAGAGTAGTCAGGATCAATTTCAGGCAATGCATATTGTAATGTACGCGTCAATAAAAGGCAAAGATCTGGGAACGATTGTTTATTGAAAACTTAAAGTAACCCACATCACATTTGTTATCAAAGTACCGACATAACACTTCCCCCCTATATTTTAAACAATCTAACTCAAACAAACGAAAGACATGGCCTTTTTTAAGTAAAAAATAATAAATTACAATGTCAATACAACAATGTGTAAAGGAAACACCATTAAATTCACTAAGCATGGTTGATGAATGATGGTACAGTAACTAGTTATATAATATATACCTATACATATTTATATGAACGAGATGCCAACATAATACATCAGATAAACTTATATTTATATCTATCTATATTAAATATCGATAGTTGCAACATGCGTTTCACTCCTTATTAGTAGCTGTGCAATGATGAGTGTGATGTATGAAAACAAACCATAAAATATCTTTTCATCTCTTTTAATTTGTCAATGCAGCGTAATGCAGCCTTTCTATATACACGATTCTTCGGTGTCGTCGCTTGTTGTCTGTTGGTGTTGTCGTCACGTCTTTCAGACACGGTTCTCGAGGGAGGCGGCTCCTGTGCCAGTTGCCATTCTTCTGCGACTTGATCGTCCTGATCAGTGTCAGGCTTCGCCATTGACTCTGTATCAGTTATGTCATACGCCTCCTCTTACACCTTTGACAATGAAAATCGAGACTTTGGATGTTTAGTTGTTAAGATTTGATCAATGTGTCTCTTGTGTACACGACCATCTTGAGACTTTACTGTATAAGAAACTGGACTCTCTCGACGTACCACCGTCCCTTCAGTCAACTTTCCCCGGTTTTGAGAATAGTCCCGTAATAGCACGGAATCTTGGGGCTCAGATCACCCGCAGAGCGGTGTCCCGTCGCTGCTCACTAATCTCCTGCCGCTGTCGCACCAAGTCTCGTGTGTCAGGCCGCAGCAGGTCCAGTCGACCACGCAACCGTCGTCCGAACATTAGCATTGCGGGCTCGCACCCAGTGGTACTATGTTCAGTGTTTCTATATGAGAAAAGAAATTTACTGAGTGCCGTATTAACATTTTCATTATCAACTTGGCCTTTTTTAATGCCCTCTTAACCATTTTCACGGCATTTTCAGCCGCCCCATTGCTCGATGGGTGATATGGTGCAACTAGGGTATGGCGAATACCGTTAATGTCCAAATATTTTTTTAATTCTGCCGAGGAGAAAGGTGATCCATTGTCGCTAACAATTCTTTTAGGTAAGCCAAAACGCGCAAAGTTTTTTCGTAAACAATCTATTACCACTGCAGCGGACGTACCAGAAACATGGTTAACCTCGATCCATTTTGTATAAGCACCGACAATAACTAAATAATACTTATTATTAAATGGCCCTAAAAAGTCTAAATTTAATCGAGCCCATGGTTCCTCCGGCCACGGCCAGGAGTGCAGGGGAGCCGGGGCGGGAGCTGAGCGCTGCAACCGGCATGCGACGCATTCCTGTACTGTTCGCTCGATATCAACGTCTTGTGTTTCCCACCAGACATAATTTCGCGCTATTTACTTCATTTTTACGATGCCTGGGTGGCCGTCGTGAATTTCTTTCAAAATTGACAGTCGTAATGATTTGGGAATTATTACCCGGTAACCCCAAATTAGGCAACCCTGATCCACACAAATATTTTCCTTACGATTAAAATATGCTTTTTCAGTTTCAATATTACTAGTTTTTGGCCACCCGAACATTACGTAACCATATATTTTACTCAATAAAGAATTTTTTGCCGTCTCAATTTTAATGTCTTCAAAACTAAGTAGAAAATTTTCTTGCACAAAATTAAGGTAACTACAGTCGCTGTCCTCACATTTGACTCTGTTTCTAGTAGGATTCAAAGGAAGACGAGAAAGCGCATCGGCGTGACAATTTTGAACTGATTTAATAAATTCGATTTTAAAATTATAAGCAGATAGCTGAACGGCATAACGCTTTAGTCTACTTGCGGCTGTCACAGGTATTCCTTTATTCGGCCCTAAGATGTAACTCAATGGACGATGATCACTACGTAAAATAAACTGTCGCCCGTATAAATATTGGTGGTGCTTGCGCACACCGAACACAATTGCGAGTGCCTCCTTGTCCAGCTGCGAGTAATTTTGCTCGGCGGCGTTAAGTGTACGCGACGCGCAGCACACGGGTCGCTCACTGCCGTCTGCGTACCGCTGAGCGAGCACGGCGCCCAGTCCGTATGCGCTGCTGTCCACTGATAACACCTACCGCAGAGTAGGATCGTAGTGTGCCAATACTAGTGCACTGCTCAATACTTTTTTCATTCGACAAAAAGCAACCTCACACTCATCATTCCATTGCCATTTAACATTTTTTGGAATAATTTGTACAACGGTTTCATTATCTCACTTATATTTGAACAAAACTTTGAGTAAAAATTAACAAGGCCCATAAAACTTTTTAATTGAGTTACATTTGTTGGAGATGGGGCTGCCATAATCGCTTTAATTTTGTTAGAATCCGTATGCAAGCCGTCCTTATCAATTTTATAACCTAAATACGTTACACAATCCTAAAAGAATTGACATTTATTGAAATTAATTCTTAATCCATTTTGTTTTAACCTTTCTAACACTGCTCTCAAATTTGCTAAATGGGTAGTTTTATCCTTTCCAGTTACACATATGTCATGTGCAAATACAGCCGTTGAAGGCAAGCCACTCAATGTTTCCTCCATAATCTTTTGAAAATTTTCAGGAATACATTTTATTCCAAAAGGTACTCTTTTGTAAATGAACGTCCCGATATGAGTGGTAATTGCTATCAGCGGCTGTGATTTTTTATCCAATAAACATTGTTGGAACGCATTTGATAAATCAAGCTTTGTGTACTGTTCTCCGCCTCCCAAGGTCGCAAAAAATTCTTCAATCCGCGGTAAAGGATAATGAAAATCTTTTAAAATCGGATTTATGGATATTTTATAATCCCCACATATCCTGATTGAGCCATTGGACTTAAGAACTGGGACAATAGGCGTACCGTATTCTGACCTTTCGACTTTGTAAATAACCCCTTCGTATTCTAACCGTTTGAGTTCGCTTTCGACTCGCGGGCGCAGTGCCAATGGCAGCGGTCGCGCTTTCACAAACACAGGAGTTTCAACCTTGAGGAGCAGCGATACAGGTGACTTGAATGTACCTAAACCTTCTGCAAACACTTCAGGGAATTCGTCTCTCAAAGCTTTTGCTACCGACTCCGAGTCGCTAATATTGTGACATTCAACAATTTCTATTTTCAATTTCTTAATCCACGTACGGTACATTAAAGGTGGACCGCCGTTTTCAATAATAAATAATTTAAGCATCGCCGACTTTGAACCACAGATAACCATTACCACAATATAACTGATGGTCTCGATAACGTCGCCAGTATATGATCTCAGACATAACAACTTAGTTTGAATAGGTACATGTTTAAAATGTTTATCATAAAAATGTTTCGAAATAGCCGATATTTTACTGCCCGTGTCAATTTCAAATTTACATGGCACTCACTTACAGTCATCATCTGAGTCCGAATCATTTAAAAAGTACTGACCTTTGTTCTCCTTTGCACTCTTAAGTTCACTTTTACCTTGACACATTACTTTTTAATGGCCCTTCTGGCCACACGCATCACATGTATAATTTTTAAAACGACACTTACCGGCTATGTGACCGGTATTACCGCAACGCGCACAAAGCCAACGCTGTGACGTCACCGTCATAGGCACAGGAGTCGCAGCAGATCGTGCGCGCGCTCCGCCGCTGCCGAACCGGTGCAGGCCGCCCTCACCGCCGGCCGCCGCTGCGCCGATCCCGCCCGCGCACGCGCCGCCCGATGCGCATGCCGTGCTCGCACGCCGCTCAGCTGCCTCGAGCGCCGTGGCCAACTCCACAACTCTTTTGTAGTTTATACTCTTTTCGGCAAACAGTCTTGACCGCATCTCTTTGCTGTATAAACCCGACACGAACTGATCGCGAAGGTTTTCTTCCAGAGTATTACCGAAGTTGCAAGTTTTAGCCAAGTGTTTTAGGCCATGTAGGTAAACACGAATACTTTCTCCCTGCTGTTGCGTCCGCTGCCGAAAAATGTGTCGATCCGCTATTTCAGATCTCTCGGGCTCCAAATGATTTTTGACGAGTGTAACCAATTCTTCGAACTTCTTTGTGTCCGGTTCCGCGGGTGAACACAAATCACAAATAAGATTATAGCACTCGGAACCCACTAACGTCAAAAGCGTAGCTACTTTTAGCTTGTCATCGATATTATTTAACAATATAAATTGTTTTACGCGACGAATGTAACTGTCCCAATTTTGGCTTTCGATATTAAAAGGTTCTATTTTTCCAATCGGCATTATGTCAAACAAAATTACACGTAAGTATCGAACTTCTAGACCGACTGCGCCAATGTAATGTACGCGTCAATAAAAGGCAGAGATCTGGGAACGACTGTTTATTGAAAACTTAAATTAACCCACATCACATTTATTATCAAAGTACCGACATAACACATGTGTTCAGCAGTGGACTTTAAAAGGCTGTAACGGTAATGGTAACGGTCTTCAAGGCAAGAGTGCGGCTAAGGATTACCAAAGTTAGCCGTGTTCAGTTTTACTAAATTTGGTGTGGAACACAAAATATATTTAAGTACCCGTATATTTTACCGCCGCCCATGAACAATTGCAATACCAAGGAAATCGCAGATGCGTTGCTGACCTTATAAAAAGGATTTAGCTCTATTCTCAATGGTCTCTAAGTCGTATCGGTCTGGAAATATCGCTGGTGGTAATCGATTCTACAAGGTTCAGCCCCACATGGAATATTGTTCCCAACTCTGGGCTGGAGCTCCCCAGTGCACACTTCTTCCACTTGACCACATCCAGCGCAGAACAGCTCAAATCGTTGATGACCGAGACCTTTCGAAACGGTTCAATTTATTGGCGCTGCCAAGAGATGTTGTACGCCTTTGCATTTTCTTTCGTATTTACAACGGAGAGAGCTCTGAGGAATTGTTTGGAATAATCTCAGCCGACAAATTTCACGAACGCATATCACGGCAGAACTCCCGATACCGACCACACCACCTGGATAATTGGCGGTCCAACACTGTGCAATTTAGAAATTTTTTTTCCTCGCACAGCTTCCTTGTGGAATCGATTACCACCAGCGATTTTTCCGGACCGATACGACTTAGAGACCTTCAAGAAAAAAACCTTTTTTTAAAGGCGGGCACCGCATTTACAATTCCCCTGGTTCCCCGGGAAAGAGAAATTATTCTAAATCGCACAGTGGTGGACTGTCAATTATCCAGCTGGTATGAATGGTATCGTGAGTTTTGCGGCAATGTGCGATGGTGAAATTAAGCGGCTGGAATTAGTCCGAATAATTCCTCAGAGCACTCCCATGCAACATCTATATGCAGTGCCAGTGAGTCAATCCAATCGAAAAGGACTCGGTCGTCGATGACTCGAACCGCTCTGCGCTCGATGCGGTAAAGTGGAAAGAGCTGGCACTGGGCAGTCCCTGCCCAGAGATGGGAACAGTATTCCATGTGAGGCTGAACTTGCGCTTTCTAAAGTTACAAGCAATGTCATCATCATCATCATCATCATTACAGCCTTTCATAAGTCCACTGCTGAACATAGGCCTCCCCCAAGGAATGCCATGAAATACGGTCCTGAGCCACCTGTATCCATAGACTTCCTGCATGTCTTACCAGGTCGTCACTACATCTCGTGCTGGGTCGCCCTACACTTGACCTACCGGTCCGAGGCTGCCACTTAAGAACCTTTCTTTCCCATCGGTTCTTCGAGCTATATGGCCGGCCCACTGCCACTTCAGCTTACTAATCCGCTGGTCTATGTAGGTTACTCTGGTCCTACTGCGGATACCCTCATTTCTAAGTTTATCACGCAAAGAAACTCCGAGCATAGCCCTCTTCATAGCTCGCTGAGCGACCTTGAGCTTCCTCATACGGTCAGCAGTGAAGGACCACGTCTCAGATACAACAACTGGCAACACGCACTGGTTGTACAATTTCGTTTTAAGGTTTTGAGGTATGTCTGACGAGAAGATGTGTCGTAGTTCCCGAACGCTGCCCAGCCGAATTGAATTCGTCGATTGACCTCTCGGTCAAAGTTGGACTTACCTAGTCGGACTATTTGTCCTAGGTATACATACTCGTCAACAACTTCGAGTTTAGTGCTCCCATCAACTAGCAGCATAGGTGTGACATGGACATTAAACATAATTTTAGTTTTGTCCATGTTCATCTTAAGACCTATCAGTTGGGAGACACTATTGAGGTCACTGAGCATATTGCTTAGATGCGATGTGCCGGCATGAAATACTGTCTCGCTCTACTGAGATTACCAAGCTTTTTAGAGGCATATTAGGCCCTCTCTTCCAAATTACCACGAAACTGCAAGTCACTCGATATGTCGACACCGAGGATTGGGATATTGGCTAAGGCAACAAGAGTAGTGCCTTGAAACCGAAGAGATACGAAAAAGGTGTTATAAGGAGTTACGGTAAACGCGCAAATTTGTGTCTTCTGGAGATTAAACTGGACTAGACTTAGTCGCCCACAATCCGAGACTTTATACAACAAAAACTCGATTTCAGACACATGTTTGTCCCGGTACTCGGCAACTTTTTCCCGAGAAATATTTGTACGGCCAGTGTATAAAGCCTCATCCGCATCGCAATGAATTTTACCGGTTTGTAGCATATTGATATGCAGAATAAATAGCGTTAGTTATAGCACGCAGCCTTGTGGAACACCAGCGTTAATGGTCATGTACTTGGAGCAGGTACCGTCTACCACGACCTTGATGCTCCGTACAGCCAGAAAACTCGTGACGCAATTGCACAATTTCTCGACGGAAACCGTTCTGGCGGTCACTAATCAGCGGTAATCCTTAAGGCACCGCATGAGCTGGCAGTTGATAATGATTCCCATTACTTTGGAGAATAAGGAGGTGATAGCGATAGGCCTGTATTTGGACGGTTCTGAACGGTTGCCTTTTTTAGGGATTAGGTGCACCAAAGCTGTCTTCCATGAATTGGGTACTACGGCTAGGGTGTAGGAGTACCGGAAAAGACGCATTAAGACTGGTGCCAACTTCGAAGCACATGTCTTCAGCACAATAGGTAGGACTCTATCAGGCCCACTCAACTTATTGACATCCAGTGAGAGGAGTGCTTTAAGCACCGAGCACTGTGTGAACAGCACTTCCTGCATGGAGCATTCACACCGCGGGATGGTCGGCGGTGAATTCCACCGGCATGTAGAGTCGAGTTGGAAGCAAAGAGAGAGCCTAGCAGATCGGCATTCTCCTTTGCGTCATGGGCCAGTTAGTCGTTCACAGATGGCTGACAGAAGTTCCTTTGAACAGCCTTGACGAGAGACCAGTATGCATGTAATAGCGAAGGAAAGTGCACTAGTTTCTCGACAATTCTGCCGATGTGCTATGACTTTGCCTTTGCAATGACACTTTTGAAGAACCTGGAGGCGGATTCCGCCTTCTTCTAGGTACTTCGTTTTAAGAGCGCTGGTGTTTACATCCCGGGACGTTGATGCGTCATCCCAGGCCCGGTATCACTCCTGCTTATAGCGTGATGCAATTTGAAGACCATGGCTGAGTTCCCCCTCCGATAGGCACCACAAATGACGGAGTTAGTAATACCATTCTCTAAAGTACCATATCAGCGTCAGAATCAGCAACAACGTTGGGATCATCCGGTGAGAAGCAAACCTGTCCCCTAGGGTAGGGTACAAAAAAAGATCGCATCTCGTCCCAATCGGCCGACCTATAGCACTAAACACGGCAGCAAGCTGCAGGTCGCAACTGCTATGGTAGCGTGACCCTACTCCTGATCATACAATGGTCCGAGGAGCCAAGAGGGGCATCAACGGAAACCTGACATCCAATCGAATAAGAGGTCAGCAGAAGTTCTAACAAGGAAGGTACATGATCCGCGTAGGTGAAGTAACCAGTAATGTCAAACCATATGCCAAGGCAACGGCATAAACAGATCTACACCCATGATTGGTTAAACAGGATCCAATCCACTCCGCGTGGCGGGCGTTAAAATCATCGTGCATCACGATCTTTGCGGATCAGACCTGTTGTAGTACGGAGTCTGCAGCCATTTAGATGTGGTTGATGTCGAGGTCTGTGTCGGGAATACCGCTATGGGACCTATAGAGGTACCCGTAGACGCGACGATATTCGTCACTTTCTACGCGCAGCCAAAGGATGAACAGGTCCGTACATTCAAGACTGCCTAGCCCGAGGCACAAAAGAGAGTTGTCATTTATACCACGAGTAGAAGAGATACGAAGTATCAGCCATGGACATAGATATAATAATAGAAGGAGATATGCCCGGTAGTTGAAAATGTATCGGAACCCGGTGTCTCCAGTTGGCCCCTACCACCCGCCTACTACTACACTTGCAGATCAGTAAAAGCAATAGATACGCAGTCGCGCACACACCCGCATTTTATAAATTAGAACGTACTACACAATCAATTATAAACCGTATCCCTACAGAAACAGCGTGCATTTACCATTCACCGTACTACTTACTCACACAAAAATATCAGTCGCTATCGTTGTACTGTGCATTTTAAAAACAAAAGCCATTTATTTTACATATACATTAGAGATTGACTAAATTGGAAAGTTATCGATTCTCTTCCATTTATATTAAAATTGCACTAAAATTAAAAATAAAATAAATAAAAAACGATATGCACAGGAAATTATATAATAAAAATAAACAATATGTAACTAAACGTAAATTATTAAGTACCTAACCTACCTAACAAATACAAAAAAAAATCGGGTATTGTTGGTTTTGATTGTCATAACATATTGAAAAAGTAGGTATTTTGGCATATGGTACTAGTTTTTGTAGGGAACCAGTTTGGTGGCCTTCTTGTGGCATCAATTAATTTCTTTTTTAAATTAGCATCTTTTGGGAAGCTGAAATTGTGCGATAATAATTTATTTATCATTTACATATATCCTACGCAATTTCTTAACCTCACCATGTACCTGGCAAGCCTTTGTTAAAAAACCCCTAGTTGGTTAAGATATTGTTAAATATATGAAAACAAACACACACTCATGCATAACAAATAAATAGCCAGGAGAATTATGTTGACTTATTTGAGCAAAATTCACTATTATAATATTATCTGAATTCTGAACCATGCCAATTAGGTATAATAACGCATTCGAAGGTTTTGAAAACATAAAAGTATGGAATTAACACGAAGATAAGGCATAATATACTATAATTCAACCCAAAACACTTCACCGATGATTAACCTAATTATTTAAGCAACTTACTTTATGATCGCTAGTTACGAATTCAGTGTAGTAAACGGTGAAAATAATCAAAATAATTAAATACCATTATGTCACATCAGTCTTCCCACCGGGCTAAAACGGTTGACAAATTGAAAAAATAAACTATAATAGCAATTCGCCAATCTAAGCACAACACTAACTCATCGCAAGATACAGTGGCCGTACTACACGATGCATCTCCATAAATAAAGTATCGTTTTGTCATATTTACATTGTTTGTTCAGTCGCTTAGCGATATATATAAGTAGTGGTTAAGGAGCAATGTATTTACTACAAAACAGTACCGTTGCAGTGATATTTGAAAACAAAAATAACGCATTAAGAGCAAAAAAATATTTTACGATTTGTTGTTTTTCATGATTTTAAAGATAAAGATAGTAAAATACTTGTTCTTACATATGGTAAGTGATTCCATGATCTATAAAGATTTTGTTTTGGCTTCGGTTTTTACAAAAAAACAATGAATAACACGGCATTCTGATATTGTTTCACGATTACGGTTGAAAGTATACTAATGCACAAAGACGGCCATTTGAATAGAACCTGAGCATTTTGATCATATCGTGCGGACACAGACACGCCCCCTTGCCACTTCTCCTTTTTTAAATATTTCTATGGCCATGGAGGACAACTGTGTCTCGGTTATAAAGAGCAAGGCCGGTTTGGAGGTCTCCGGATGGTATTGGACGGCGTTAAGGTTTGAATGATGATCCTTGATGTTGCAGAAATTTACGGAAAGTTTAGCTGGGGTTGCCTTTGTCTTATTGCTCCGCTTGCCCCGAGCAGGTTTTACTTTGAGCGGAATTTCGCCCCCCTAGAATACGAGAGGCAGCCTGAGCACCCACTCTCAGAAAAAGTAAGGTAGCTTGGGCGTGGATGCTCAGCGAGGGACTCCCAAGGGATGCTGGTACCCCCCTGGGGTTGTGTTCCATTTAATTCCGCTACCATGTTGATGGGGAGGGGCGTCCTTGAGGCACCTACACAAACCACGACACCTAAATGCAGAAGTAAACTTCTACTTTGCGCTGGTATTCTGTGAGGTCGTGGTACCACCCCGCTTCGAGCAAAAGCTGCCGCGTTACTCTACCACTGTTAAAATTTCATTCCATACAAAATAAGTACACAGTGTGTATTATTAGGTATGGAAGGTTTAGTGGTGGTGTTAGAATATCCAATACTGGGTTAGTTATAGGTATTGTCCCGTAAGTTTCATAAGTTGCGACAGAAGAAAACTGAAACAGGGGATGTGCAGCAACATCTTCCTAATAACAACTCAAAATAATAAAAATACGTTACCACCTGAAGAGCTTGGCAAATATGGCAAAATCCCACCTATGATGCAATATATGGGCCTATATTCAGGAATTACATACGGACACTTATGAGCTCTGTATTTACTATATACAATTTGTTCGCGCCACTTTTCACTACCGCCTAACGCTTATGTGATTCGTTGATTATTATCCAATAAGCAAACTGCAAAGCTCAATTCCGGGTTTGCTATCTACCGCTTGTTATTATTTAACGAAGTTCTCACATGTTCAGAACACACGCAACCAACTGCATCGCCTATAATATCTCGCGTCATCGCTCATGCCTTTTTGCAATTTAAATATTGAAATATTCAAAAATATAGTGAAGAACATTTACAATAACGCTATATTTCACGATTATCTGTGAAGTTTATATGTGCCAAGATAGCCGGCATTAAATCTTCGTGGCCGTAGCCTTTGAGACACGAGGCAGATTAGCAAAATTCCAGGTTAATAATTAATTTATAAATTACCATCCTTTTAATAACTCTGAATTAGCAGTTGGCAATTTAAACCAATACGCCATTTGTTGGCCCTTCGCCAGGATCAATCCATAGCTGGGCCATTTGCCGACACGATATATAGGTACGAATCACTTTTACTGCCAACAGCAATTAAATATTTCACAGCAAAAAACATTAATTTAAAATATGAAATTTCTTATTTCGACAGCCTTATAAACAACATTTCTTTTTCAACATTTAAACTTTATGAATAAATTATTTTAATGTCTTCTTGGTTAAACAATTTTCTACACTAGTTTGTTATTAGAAGGGTTTGCTTTCGAGACGTAATCAAATACGTAGGAGTAGTACCCAATGCTTTTGAGATATATTTTTAGTTGGATCTATTTTATTTTGCTAACTTATTAATTAAATATATTTATATTTTCTTAATCGTTTATTTAAATGTTCTCACCATCGACCAATAAATTCAATCATCGGCTGCATCACCGCTTACCATCAGTTGGGATAGTAGTCACGATATTTTCCCGAAAATGAGAGACTGTTTCCTAGTGAGATTCTTACATGTTTATAAAACATACTATAAATAAATCCCACACTTAGGTATGAGTCATGTGACCGTAATTCAGACAGTGTTTAGTGGCATTCCTTGGGAGAAGTCATCTCAAACATGTAGGTTTTCTCACAATGTTTTTTTTGGTATCACAGTACCTAACTTGCATTTTTTAATTCAGTTGTGCTGATGGGAATTAAACAAAGATTTTTCACATACTATGAAATAAAGCCTAACGAAACACTTTTGTATTATTTATTTTGTACTTGCTGGTACCCGGGGCGATGCTGCCACAGAATAATTAATAGTGGTAATACCGTTTTAAATATTGAAGAATCATATTTTTTAATCAGGAATAATAATACATACATTGAAGTAATTCATGAAAATTTAATGCAAAAACTATTGGTAAATCCAATAGTGCATGCCCTAAACGCAATAAAAATACGTATAACATGATTATACGTTTTTTTTTATAGGAGAGGGGGCAAACGAGCATGCAGCTTACCTGATGGTAAGTGACTACCGCCGCCCATGAACAACCGCAACACCAGGGAGGGAATTGCAGATACGTTGCCGGCCTTTTAAAAGGAGTACGCTCTTTTCTTGAAGGTCCCTAAGTCGTATCGGCCCACAAAAATCGCTGATGGTAATCAAATCTACAAGTAAGTCGTGCGAGGAAGAAAACATCTTCTAAATCGCACAGTGGTGGACCGCCAATCATCCAGATGGTGTGGATGGTATCGGGAGTTCTGCCGCGATGTGCGTTTGTGAAATTTGACGGCTGGGATTAATCCGAACAATTCCTCAGAGCACTCCCCGTGGTAGATGCGAAAGAAAATGCAAAGGGATGCATCATCTCTTCGCAGTGTCAATGAATCGAGGCAATCGGAAAGGGCTCGGTCGTCAACGATTCGAGCCGCTTTGCGCTGGATGCGGTCAAGTGGAAGGAGCTGGCACTGGGGAGCCCCTGCCCAGAGATGGGAACAATATTCCATGTGAGGCCGAACCTGCGCCTTGTAAAGTTGCAGACGGTGTGCCGGCATGAAATACTGTCCCGCTCTGCTGAGCACGCCAAGCTTTTTAGGGGCAAATTTGGCCTTCTCTTCCAAGTGGCCACGATACTGCACGTCACTCGATATGTCGACTACGATCTGCCGTGGATATTGATACTGGCTGCGGCAAGAAGGGGAGTGCCTTGAAACTGAGGAAATACGACAAAGCGGTTCTTTTTAGCGGTAAACGCGCAAACTTGTGTCTTCTGAGGATTAAACTGGACTAGATTTATTCGCCCCCAATCCAAGACTTTGTTCACAAGTTTGTTCTGGTACTCGGCGACGTTTTCCGAGAAATATTGGCACGGTCGGTGTATAGAGCATCACCAGTGCTGTCATCCGCATAGCAATGAATGTTACCAGTTAGCAACATATCATTGATATGCAGAATAAACAGCGTTGGTGATAGCACACAGCCTTGTGGAACACCAGCGTTAATAGGCTTGTAGTCAGAACATGCACCTTCTACAACGACCTTGATGCTCCGATCTGCAAGGAAGCTGGTGATCCAATTGCACAATTTCTCGGGAAGCCCATAAAAAGGGAGCTTCGAAAGAAGCGCTTTGTGCCAAACCCGATCGAAGGCCTTTGCAATGTCCAGACTAACGGCCAACGCCTCCCCCTTGGACTCTACTGCCTCCGCCTATCTATGGGTCAGGTAGACCAGAAGATCACCAGCTGATCGACCCTGACGAAAACCGTATTGGCGGTCACTAATCAGCTGGTGATCCTCAAGGTACCAGATGAACTGGCAGTTAATAATGGATTCTACCCATGGGGGCGGGTTTGCTTCTCGCCGGATGATCCCAGCGCTGTTGCTGACTCTGTCACTGATGTGGTGCTACAGGAAATGAAATTATTTATTCCATCATCTGTAACCTTGCCAACATCATTAACCTTTTTATCACCAAACTTTCCAAGCACCTACTCGTACCCTGGTCGAGCGGTACCAACCCTTCCATTCAAATCGCGACATACAACAATTCTTTCGTTTCCCCTAACCAAATCTAGAACTTCTCTTACATTCTCCCAAAACTCCTCCAGCTCAGCCCTGGACGAAGAAGCTACCGGCGCATAAACAGCCAAAGGGAATACCTTTGTCAGTCCCAAAAAGGTTAATGATGTTGGTAAGGTTACAGATGATGGAATAAATAATTTCATTTCCTGTAGCACCACATCAGTGACAGAGTCAGCAACAGCGCTGGGATCATCCGGCGAGAAGCAAACCCGCCCCCATGGGTAGGATGCAGAGAAAGACCACATTCTGTCCCAATCCGCCGACCTGTAATGCAAAACACGGCGGCAACCTGCAGAACGCAACCGCGAAGGGAGCGTGAGAGGCACCATTCTCCGGATCAGACAATGGTCCGAAGAGCCAAGAAAGGCATCGACGGAAACCTGATATCCGTCCGAATAAGAGGTCAGCAGAAGGTCCAACAGGGAAGGTGTATGACCCTCCACATCTGGAATCCGTAATTAATTAAAAAACGTAATTTTATAAAGTAGTTTAAATACACACAAATAATTTTCAGAGCAATAATTGTTTTTGCTTCAAACAAATAAGGTGTAATATAGAATTTAGAATCAGGATAAGTACGGATAAATAAAATGTTTACGTATTAAACATTGAATTATTCATAGCTGTTGATGGAGGAAAATAAAATGTCTCTACAGCATGTAACAGAACCTTTTGTTTCTCCTAAAGTGCGTTATTAGAATCGGTATTGCAACGTATAGAAATAAATTTACATCAGAAAACTCTATACAGGGATTTTTTTCAAAGAGTAGCCAAATTTTATTCTTAAGTTGTAATATGTTAATAATGATATACCGTTTTTGAAGATTTTGAAAATCCAAGTCAATAAGGCTTAAGGCATGATTTGACATTACCCCAAATTGAATGTGATTTATGGGCAACAACTACGTGTACGCGCGTTCCTCTGTGGGCGATTCTACTTACAACGTTCTTGCCAACCGATTGACTCTTACGAATGCTCTTACGCCTCCTATTTTACTACGCACGCACGTAGTAAAATTGGAGGCGTTAAATATTTATGAATGACAATCAGTTTAAATAATGCCCATACCCAGCATTCTGAATTTAAAAGATACAAATAATAAAATGTTAGAGATTTTTAAATTAATTTAACTTTACCATTTGCATTAATTACTTATTCTGAACCATCTTCGCAAATAAGGCCGGTTATTGCAAAATATCCCTACAATTGAAGATACTGGTGATGTCTTTTTGTATATGCCCACTGCTGGAAAAGAGCCTCTCCCTTTGTAGAGAATGATTGATGGATTCTCTTACGTCACTACCACACAGCCAAAATTGACACAGTGATACGAATACCAGCATGGTATATGTATAACATTTCAATTTTATTTCAAACTGAAAAATCCGACGCATACTTAAGAAAACGATTCTCCTGTGAATAACAGTCAACTTAAGTATGCATTTAATCTCGTAATATTTTAACGATGAAACATAGTGTTTTCTACGATTTAATAAATACATATTAAAATAGCAGGCGCAGTAATTAATCTTATAACACTACAATGACAAAGAAATAAATATTGCTAATACAAATGTTTTTAAATGTTTTAAAATTGCAATAAACGTAAAAGGTGACTCAATCGTCAAAACACGCTTGCGTGTGTGCGCGCGCGCATGTGTGTGTGTGTGTGTTTGTGTGCGTGCGTGCGTGCGTGCGTGTGTGTGTTGCGTACGTGTGTGAATAGAATTAAAACCAACCCGATAGAAAGGAATTTGTAGCAAGAAATATAGTAGTAAATGTTGCTATTAAGGAAGGCGTAACAGGTTTTATAACAGTGGTAGAGCCACGCGGCAACTTTTGCTGTCGTACGGATGGGCCGGCTCGAACCGGGGTGGTACCACGACCTCACAGAAAACCAGCGTGAAGTAGAGGTTTACCTCTGCGTTTCGCTTGGTGAGTGCAGGTGGCCGGAGGCCCTTTTTACTGGAAATGAGGCATTCCATCTTAGTCCTCACGGGTGACAACGCATCTACATTTTGATTTGTAATAGAGGATAGATGTAGATGTCTATGGGCCGCAGCAACCACTTACCATCAGGTGGACTGTGTGCTCGTTTGTCACCCTTATCCTATAAAAAAAAAAAAAAGGTAAAGGACTGGGCCCTCGTCTTTAATTTAGTAGTTAACGAAAGAAGATATTTCCAAATTCTTGACTTGGATTTCACAAGGAAGCCTGCATTGGCTGCTGCGGCCTATTAAGTCCGCTTTAATGCACTGAAATTAGATAGCTTTTATAAAATTTCTTTTCTTAGAATTAAGTGTGCCAAACAATCACACAGTCAAACTGATAAATAATTAAATGCAAACGTGTCGACACCCTGAGGACTAAGGTGAATTTCTCCGATAAAAGTGAAACAGATCTCTAGTTTCTGTCACTCATCACAAGTAACACATGAGCGTTATGATTGACGGTGTAGTTCTGTGATTTTAATTTCTATGTCAGAAATGAGAGGAGGCGGAGGCAATCAGACAAAGAGAGGTTATTATTTTTACAAATAAACATTTACAGTGTAGTGTTAGCGTAAGAGAGTGAACAACCCCCTGTCGCCATGTGGGTGTTGTAACGACAGAATAAATTTGAAAAAGGAGGTAAGCTGCAAAATCTTCCTGAAAACAGCTCAGAATAATAAAATCTTTACATTTACTTAGTATGGGTGAAACGACGACCTCATAAACAATACATATATTCTTAAATTTCTTGGATTACTGGTATTTATTTTGTAGATCGCATTATGTTGTAGGGCTCCATTTTTGGCCAGGAGTCCGTCTGGGTAGGTTTCACCCTCTTTCATACTCCAGCAGTTCCTGCACTGCTATGTTCTGTTCTCAAGTATATAGTGAACCAGTACAATAACAGAATGTGGGATATTAATTATTTGTTTGATTTTAGGTGTCTGAAGGTTGCAGAAGTCACTTACCACCAGGATCACCTTAAGTTTCTATGTATTTTTATGGAATAAGTGTAACAAATGAACACACAGTCCACCTAGTGTTAAATGGATTCTGTGGCCTATAAACATCTACAGCTGTCTTCTAAGAATCAAAATTTAAATGCATTCTCATCACTAAAAAAAATCAGTTATTAGGTTTTTGTGAGAATATCTTAACAGAAAAATCCAATAGCTGATTTTTTAGATCGACCCGTGATTCGCACCCAACCATTTCGATTTAGACCACCGAGGCAGTCACAGAGAGACTGTATATTTACATAATGAGGTATTCCATTTTTGTATTTAAAGCTAACAGCGCATCTGTAGCTTTATTTATTTGAAGTTGGTTGCACGTGTCTAAGGACAGCCGTAGCCACTTCCCATCAGGTGGACTGTCAGAGCGTTTGTCACTTTAATTTAATAAAAAGTTAATTCTGAACAGCGAACAAAGGTCGTAAAAAAGTTATTTGCGCTAGCGGCTGTTTTATTTTAAATTAATATGAATGCTGCATTCAACTTGGCAGAGAGCTGTGACAGCGTCGATTTTAACATTTCAAAAGCTCTTGCGGATAGTACCGGTGTAATTCACTTAGTGCAT